>JAEIJG010000061.1:0-62645 GCA_037289395.1 Beauveria scarabaeidicola | reverse complement strand
TATATACTTTATAATATTACTACTATATACTAATATATTATTAAGGTATATAATATAAAACTAGTTAAGGTAGGGTTATAATACTATATTAATATATTCCTAGAATATTACTAGTATATTAGTTAGCTTAAATAGTATTACTAAGAATTTAAAGTAATTATATTTATAGTAGAATACTATTTTTTACTTATCTCCTTTATATATTTAAATATACTAGTATATATCTTAGATATTAAACTTATTATAAATCTTTATACTATATAATTAGTTTATTATCTTATTTATTAATAATAATATTATATAATTCTTATATATTTATTAGTTTAGTATATAATAATTTATATATATTTATAACTTATTACCCTTCTTTAATATAAATAAGATAAGTATACCTACTAGGCTTATTAATTACTAAATCTATCTCTTTTTTTATACTTTTATTATAAAGTTATAAAGTTCTTATAACTCCTTTAGTATAAGCGTATAAATAAGTCCCTAAGATAATACTATATTATCCTCTAATTTAATTATATATTATAGCTTATCTAGTAGTAGTAATTATAATACTTCTTCTTTAAAGAAAACTACTATAAGGTCTATATATTTTAGAGATATCTTCTTAGCTTCTTTACTATATATTTAGGCGCTTACCTTACTTATACCTAAGTTATTATTAATATTATCTAACCTAACGCGTCTAACCTATAATATACTATCTTCTTAATCCTCTAGCTCTTATAGTTTACTATCTCTATTAACTATAAACGTATATTTAGCCTATATAGCTACTCTATAATATACTTATATACTTTTTATAAGCTATATACTCTTTATAGTAAGGTAATAATTCTAGTAATTATATATAAATAATATATTTAGGTCTATATTATATTACTATAGTACCCCTAATAATATATTATTAGCTTCTAAGTCTATAATTATAATATAAATTTATTATATCTTTATTACTCTTTAGTTATTTATAAATTTTATAACTATATTTAACTAGCTAAGTAATTTAAGAGGCCTACTATTAGCTATAATAGTATCTTAGCCTAGTAGTTCTAGTTAAACTATATTTATAATATAATTATAGATAATATTTTTATTACTTCTTAAGTCTAGTATAACTCTTATAGTAATATAGTAGCTTAATAGCTATAAGTATATAGTTCTTATAAAAATATTATTCTTTATTAAGTTATAACTATCTTCTTATACCCTATATATTACCTAGGTTTCTTAATTAGGTTTAGTAGCTAGGGTTATATCTTATTACTACTCTCTTATATCCTCCTAGCACCCTTCTTATTATTCCTATAGCTAGGTTAGGTGCTTCTTACTATATCTCTCTATAGTATACCCTTATTATTAGTATATTATATAATTTAAGGCTTTATATTTAAATTAGTAATAATCCTTACTATACTTCTAATATCTTAGTTCTAGCCCTTTTAGATATATATTAACCTTATACTCCTTATATAGTAAGCTTATAGTTCTAATACTTAAGTCTCTTCTTAGTATAATATAATCTTTTTACTTATATATACTATTATAATTCTAGTAACTTAGTTTACTAAGATTATATAATAACCTTATAGTCTTATCTTATCTTAATATCTAAGTATAATTATTACTAACTTTATAGTCTTATAGAGGTTAGTATAATTCCTTACTTAGTTTATTCTTACTACTTTAACCTCTTTAGTTTTTTTAAGTTTTCTATAAGTTTATTATATATTTATAGTTTACTAGTTACTCTTATAAGCTTAGAGGCTTATTTAGTAAAATCTCCTTAGTAAATACTAGCTATAGCTAGTTAAGGAAGAAATTAATATATATATTAGTTAATAGCTAGTTTATTATCTCTAATTCCTTATTTTCTTACTTCCTTAGGAATTACTTAAATAACTAGTTCTTTACTTATTATATATAATCTAAGTCTATAAATATTATAAGGCTATAAGTATACTTATTATTTATTTCTAATTATATTTATTCCCTAAATTAAGCTTATAATTATACTTTAATAAATTTACTATTTATATTATTAATTAACTATTAAGTCTACTATTACTTTAATTTACCTTAAAAGTACTAGCTTATATAAATAACTTATTACTATATTATTATAAACTTATAAGGTCTTATTATAAATATTATATCTAAGTTTATTATAAATATCTAGAAGTTAGTTATACTTTTAGCCTTAAAGGTAAGATATTAGATATTAATCTTACTTCCTTATTCCTTATTATAAACTTACTTTAAAAGTACTTCCTCTTTATTATTAGAGAGTAGCTTATTAGGGAGCTCTATATCCTTACCCCTTTTTATCTTCTTAATTAAGCTCTTTCTCTTCTTAGCCTTTTATTTATAATATATCTACTTTAATATTACTTTATTACTATAATTTAAGAGTAATATCCTTATAGCTTTATTAATTAATATAAATTAGTTACTACCTATATTAACTAAGGCTTATAAGATAATATTATAGTCTAATAATTATTACCTTCTTTTAGTTTATTTTAATAAAGCTAAGGAGTTATTTATAATAGTTTTATTACTAACTTATAAAGAAGTTATAATAGCCTTTTATATATATATAGTTCTTAAAGGTATTTTAGATCTCTTTACTAGTTCTTTTACTTTTTTTATAGTAGTAGTAAATAACCTATTAAATAATAGCTAGTATAAAAGAAGTAATAAAGGAGATCTTAATAAATAGTTATATTATAATAATATAACTTTATTATTTACTAATAAGAATCCCTCTTACTTAGTCTATATAGGGACCTCGTGGCTTTATAACTATATCCTCCCCTATTATATATAGACCCCTACTATCTTATAATACTAAGGTTCCTAGCTTCCTAGCCTTATAGGCTTATAGCTATATTCTCTCACTTATAACACGGCTATGCTATAATAGACCTCCTCTAGGCCTCCCTAGTACTAAGGGGTAGATATATAACGCTAGACTAGAATCTAGCTAGGTCTAACTATATCCTATAGCTATTAGAGCTCTAGGCCTATAAGTTAAAGGGAAATAAGCTAATAAAGAAATAGGGAAAGATTAATATTAGTCTTACCTTAGCTAAGGTAGTAGCCTAGCTCCTAGCTATAACTAAACCACTAATAATAAGACCCTTAGAGGTAAAAGTAGTATATAAGTAACTTATACTAGTAGTAGAAGATATTATCCTTAAGGCTATCCCTATAATAAGCCCCCCTTAGTTTAGGAGGCTAAAGTAGTAAAACTAAAAAACTAGCTAGGTAGTTACTAAGACTAAGAGGATATAGAGATAGGTATAGAGGTTAAGAAATAAAGTAAACTAAGGGATTATATATAGAGTAAGAAAGGACTAGACCTAGGCCTTAGCTAAGGTATAAAGGGTTACTTAGAGAATATACTTTAACTTACTAGGTAATATATTAGTATTATAAAAGTAATATAAGTAAGTAAAAAGGTTTATAGTAAGATATATAGCTAATATAATCTTAGAGTTAGCTTACTTAGGCTATAATACCTTAGTATAGTTAAGGGAGGAGAAGGTAGAGGTTTTAGTCTAAAAGTTCTTTCTAGCCCTAGTAGTTATTAGTCTTAAGCCTAGGTATAATATAGCCCTAGTCTATAAGCTAGATACCCTTAGACCCTTATAAGATAAAATAGAAATCCTTATAGAAGTTATAATAGATAAAGTTAAGGATATACTTAGAGGCTATATAGCTTAGAACGCCCTAGGCCTAGATAAGGTCTTATATAGACTCCTTAAGGCCTTAGGCCCCCCCCTTTATAAGACACTAGTAAAGCTCTTTAATATATTATTATAGTCTAGATACTACCTAGCCTAATACTAAACTAGCTTTACTATAGTCCTCTAAAAGCCTAAGAAGACCTTAGATAACCTCTAGATAGTAAGGGGATAGTAACTAATAACCCTCCTTAATATAATAAGTAAGCTATTTAAGAAGATTCTTACTACCTATATTATAACTATAGTAAAGATATACTAGCTCCTCTTTAAGGGTTAAATAAAGAACTAGAGGTATAGGTTAATAGAGATAGTAATTATAATAGTTATTAAGCTAGTCTATATAGCTTAGGCCTAAGGTAAGGTTATATTACTTCTTTAGCTAGATATAGCTAAAGCCTTTAATAATATTAACTATAGACTATTAGTTTAAAAATTCTACTAGTTAGACTACTTAAAGAAGATCCTTAACCTTATCTAATCTTTCTTTAATAAGAGAATAAACTAGCTCTAGATTAATAATAATATAATAAGAAAAAAGGTAGTTTAGTATAGAGTCCTATAAGGCTTACTACTATCCCTAATCCTCTTTATCTTCTTTATAAGCTTATTATATAAAGCCCTTAAGATAACTCTAGGTTTATATATAGTTAGCTTTATAGATAATATAAACCTACTATATATAAAGAAGGACTATAATAAAACTAAGTCCTAGCTAGAAAATACCTAGACTATATATAAAAACTAAGTAAAAACCTATTAACTAAGTTTTTTTATATTAAAGTTTAAGTTATTATACTTCTAATATAAGTAAGCCTTAGACCTAAACCCCCTTATACTTAAAGGTAAGGTAGTAAAGTTATTAATAAATATATACTTCCTTAGAGTAATACTATTAGTAAGGTTAAGGTAATAAAAGTAGGTTAAGTCTATATTAAAGAAGGTCTAGTTTATACTTTAAGTTTTATAGTTAATAATAAGAAAGTTATAAGGCTTAAGGGTTAAAGAAGTAAGGGATATTTACCTTTAGGGAATTTATCTAATTATATTATTTAAAGTAATAATATAATATAGCCTTATAGCTAGCCTTATAAGAGGCCTAGCTAGGCTTTTCTAAGAGTTATAGGTAAGGTGCTTAAGGGTAATTAGAGGAGCCTTTAAGGCTACCTTTACTTACTATATAGAGATAAAGCTTAGTATACTATTAGTAGATATTTACCTAATAATATAAAAGAGTAGAACCCTTAACTAGTAAGAAGCTAATAAGGCTATAGCCTAGCTTTAATATACTACTATATAGGTATTAACCCTAGTCCTACTCTACTAAAATAGTAGTAAATAAATCCTACTACTAATAAGAGACCTATACTAGAACCTACTAAAGATAAATAAGGGGATATTAGAGGGGGACTAGCGTATACTTAAGGCTTAGGCTAATTAGAGGTAAAGAGTAAAGTAGGAGTATAAAGAGACTAAGAGCTAGAGGTAGGTAAAGTAGCTTACTCTATTCCTAGTCTATAAGCCCCTATAAGCTAGATATAAGGCTAAAATAACCTTACTCCTTTATTTACTATAATATATTAGCTTTATTATAATATAACTATAGATAAGAAAGATTAGGCTAAACACTTTCTTCTATAAGTAATAAGTACTTAAATATAATATAAAGATATATTAATATAGATATAAGGTAGAAGATATTTATTATATACTTTTCTAATATAAACTTATAGGCTAGGACTATAGCTAGTATTATATCCTTACTATAGTGTTATTAAGGGACTATAGAGATATACTTTATATACTTAATTACCTAGTTAAGAGTAAGAAAATAGTAAAGTAAGTATATAACTAATAGAGATTAACCTATATAAATATTAGACTTAGGGCGGATCTAGGATAGGGTAGGTATAGAGTAGGTATAGAGTAGACGAGGAGGAGCTAAGGCCTAGTAAAGGTAAAAAATAATTAGGAAGAGGGGCCTTACTAGCCCTTATTAGGAACTAATATATAACTAGAGATAGATAAAGAAGTAAGGGTTTTCCTCTAGGGAGTCTAGTTTTTCCTTTACTTATAAAGATAGTAGGACTAGATAAGTATATATAGGCCTAGTTAGTATAATTTAATAATAATAATATTTATATATTATTATTTAAAATTAAATTAGAAGTATTAAAAGGGTTTTTTAGAATTAAATTAGAAATATTATAAAGTTATATTAGATATAATTCCTTACTTCTTTAAACTTAGCTTTAATTTAATTCTAATAAGTATATAAGAGGAAACTTTTTTATATAAAAGGTAAGAATATATCTTAAGAAAAACTACTAATAAAAAATTAATAGGGAATAATAAAAAAATAAGGTAAAGAATAATAAAGCACGCTATTAGCTAAAAAAAATTTTCTAGCCCTACTTAGTGTTATAGTATAAGCCCTACTATTAGGGAAATATTAGTAGAATTAAACTGGGATAGGTTAACTTAGTGGATCTGGGACAGGTTATCTCTGACCACCTGATAAGGCGTGTAAGTGACGACTAGCTGATGATGCCGAGGTTAAATTCAATAGCGCAATCGAGCGTATTACGCAGGACGAGAATTTCTTTCTGCTTTACGTCATGACATTTCAAAAAGTCAACGCGTAGCTCGATCCCGACACCAGTAAACGTGTAACCATGTCGCAGGTTAGCCTGGGGTGGCGCACTTTTATATGTGTATATCGTGTGGAGGTCTGTAGCATCAAGGCAGCAGAGCAACGAGGCCAATGAGTAGGAACCCCCAAATTCCTCAGGCTCCGATTTCAAGCTTTAGCTCACGCTTTACCGTATGAGCAAGTCATCGGTACCATCTCCATACATTCTTGCCGGAGCGCCTACCACTCACTGGCTGAGCGCTGTAAGTGACTAGGTGATTACCACAGGCTCCCATTAACGCCTAGTGAAAAGCCTTAATTTTTGGTGCTCCATTTTTCTCTACGCTATTAGGGTAAAATACGGCCCCAATTTTCAACAACTTGCGGCCATAGATTAGCTGGGAGATCGTCAGACTGAAGTTCAACTTCAATCCTACGGATTTAGATACCTATCTGAAGGTCGTGTGTTCGAGTCACACTGGCCGCAGTTTTCTTTTTGCTTTTTAACCCTCAATTCTCATGCATTACAATTTTTTTCTATACGTACTCTCACCTTTTCTTGCGACCATTGTCAGTTAATTATGATTAGCCTTGGTTTCAGTTCCATCATTTACTCTCGCCTCATTTCAGGTTATTATTGCGCTTTTTCCTCCATACTTTGTTATAGCTTGCTGGCAGAGGATCGAATATGCCTTGCATTCAGACTTGTTGGCGCTAGCCCCACTGTCACTTTTTGTGATGCATCAAAAGGTAGCTTGACCTGCCGAGAGGCGTTATTAATTATCCAGACGAGTCAGGAACCTCCGATTTCTGTCCTCGGTTCGTCCGGTTTCGCACTCCCGAAATGGCGCATTTGACGAATCCCCTCGCGACGGCGGAACAGCTCTACCGCCGCTCTACCTTTTCGCCTCTTCCGCAGGACCTCCAGGAAGCCGTCTTTTTCGCGACACAATGCCTCACGCAAGCAGCTGGCCTGCTGCTGGAGTTACCACAGTCTATTTCAGCACAGGCCAATGTGATACTGGCGCGTTTCTGGCTGGTAGACTCTCTAATGGCACACGAGTTTAGCGTAAGCACCGCGCATTGGGTTGGCAGCGTAGTTGCGGCTGGACATGCTAACGATATACAGCACGTCTCGGCCGCCTGTTTATATCTCGTTGCAAAGACGGGCTCGCTTCCTCGCTCGCCTCGCGATGTATTGACTGTATATGCATATCTGCTGTCGCCAAACTCGACCTTTCTCAAAACACCCAGCCCTGCGACTGCGACCAACGATCCTGCCTCCTACTACCAGACCGAGGACCAATACTACGAATTCCAGAAAGCTATGCTCGAGCTGGAGGCTCGCATATTGTATTCGCTCTCATTCAACGTTCACGTCGCGCTGCCCCATGGCCTCGCGGTGACATACCTCCAGACTCTCGATTTCCTCTCGCATTCGCGACACGAAATCTCTCTCCGAACATCGCAGTACCTCAATACCTCGCTGCTGAGTCCTCAACTATTATACCTCACACATCAACCGCATGCCCTTGCTACGGCAGCGATATACAACGCGGCGCGTGACTTGGGTGCCTCGATGCCAGAGTGCGCCTGGTGGGAGGTTTTTGACGTGGACCGCGAGGAGCTGGGCTTTCTCGTGGTCGGAATGCGCAGTCTGGAGGGCTGGATCAAGACTCGAAGAACAGAACTCCCCTCGATACTGGGACAAGGCATGCCTCGCAGAAAAGACGTGGAGGCAGAGATGAAACAGAGAGGGGACGATGCAGGTGACACAGAAGAACATGTCATGAGAACGCTGGACGATAAGCAATGAGATGAATAATTATCTATGAGACCAGGCCACCTCCGTCCGTTTTGTCTGCTGCCCCATGGCCCCCGACAGTGTTGCGCGCCATAACCCCGTCCCTCACCCCTGCCGCGACGTTGTCGGCGCAGGCTGCACGCTGACTTCTATTCTTGCTCTCCCCGTCGAGCTGCGATTGACGAGCCTTCCGACATTACTTCCGCCTTCGGGCACTTCTATTCAATTCCTCAATATCTCATCGCGATAAGTGCTTCTTTGCCGTCAACACACCGCTGAACCCGACGAAGAAGAACATCAACAGCTACAACTGCCCAATCATTGGTCTCGCTCACGTCGCTGCTACGATGTTGCTCGACTGTGAGAGTCCTCCGTCATTATTGTCTCTAAGTGGCCGTAAGCTATGATGGCCGTGACGGTATCCAGCGCCTTATGCGGTGCTTGGTACGGGTAAGTTTAGGCATGGGTTCATTTGCTTTTATTTTGGAAAACTGCAACTGCTCGCCATCATCTGTATTCTACCAGTTTTGTGACTGGACAGCTCCGTGTCTACACCAAAAGGCTACCGAACTAGGCATTTCCAGACCACCTTTTCCCAACCTGCACAGAAAAGCCATCATGTCCGCGCAAACTCAAGGCACATTTGCGGTGAACCTGCAGCTTTTTGTGTAAAGTGCGGGGTTGGGAGTTGCTGCAGGTGAGATTGGGCTGAGCCTTGCGGTATCTTATTTGCAACCTTATTCATACCCTGTCCATCAAACATCCACGACTTTGCTCCGATGAGAGAAATTCTGAAAAAAGTATCTCGAAAGAAGGGAAAGGGCCGAAGATTCGGCCGGGCGCAGCGACCACGCACGAGGTACTTTCCGAACCGAACCTTCTCCCCGCCGCGGCCGGAACCGCGGTACTTCCTGCCAACAACTTGGTCAGCGCGGCACAGCCATGCAACAATCGCGACAGCATTTCAGAGAAACTATGGGCAGCTGCGTACAAGATACTTCGGGAGAGGGACAAGAATCTCGTTCAAGAGTATGAGAAGGCATTGGGTAGCACCCTGGACAGCGCAGGAGAGTCGCTGGCGAACCCGGAGTCGGTCAGGAAACTAGTCGAGCGCTTACGCGAAGAGCACGACGGGAAGCAGTTGACGTTCAAGTTCCGGGGGGGGGAAGCACAAATATCGTGATCAGTTTAACAACATTGTGAAGCTGGCTATATTCGCCGATTCGTTGGTCAAGCAAGTACTCGCTACGCAGCCGTATGCTGCTTTGGCATGGACTGGGGTGTCTTGAAAGTGTGAATGAGGCCAAGCTACAAAGAATGGATAGCTTGTTCAAGGCCACACGCGACATTGCAAAGGTCATGAGCGAGAATAGGGCTGAGGACATAGAGATGCAGATTTGTGAAAACCTCAAGAGAGTGGCGGGAAATTACGAAACTGCTAAAAACAGTAACCTTGAACGCGTCAAAGGCACTTGTGAGTGGTTCTTCAACGACAATGACTTCTTCAATTGGCGAGACGGCACAGATAGCGGTCTCTTCTGGGTATCGGCATATCCTGGTTGTGGCAAATCTGTTCTATCACGGGCGCTGATTGACGACGGGCACCTCAAGAGCACCGTTTCAACAGTCAATATGACATCATCGGTAGCTACAGTGCGGGAAAGAGACAACAGCGTCTGCTACTTCTTCAAGGAGCATGTTCAAGGACGAACCAGCTCGCGAATGCTTCTTCTGCCATTCTTCACGAGCTATTTGCCCAGGATAAAACAAACCAGCTCATCCAGCATGCGGTGGCTCAGCACAAGCTCAACGCCAAATTTCTCTCCGAAGAGTTCAGACCTCTCTGGGACATTTTAGTTGCATGCTCGTCATCCATTTTAGGCGGGGCGTCATTTGCGTCTTGGATGCACTGGATGAGTGTGAGCGGGAAGATCGGAATGTACTCATGGAGAAGCTGCAAGACTATTATACCGCCAGCAAGGGAGAGCAGAAGCTCAAGTTCTTGATAACAAGTCGGCCTTATAAAACAATCACGCGGCTATTCGACCGCTTTTCAAGCAGGGCCAAGCTGCTTCACCTTGATGCGATGACTAGCACGATGAAGTTGGTCGTGACATGGATCTTGTCATCGATGCTCGGCTTGACGATATCACAGAGTATTTCTCGCAAAGAGACCGCGGGAAAGTGAGAGAGCGTCTCAACAGTCAGGATTCCAAGACGTATCTCTGGCTGCATCTGACATTCTGCATAATCAAAGACAGCCGCAGCAAGTATAGTCGCAGCTGGGATGTCGAGGCGCTTTTGTCCAGTATTCCACCAAAGATTTCACAGGCGTACGAGAAGATCCTTGATCGAAGCGAGGATGAGGAAAAGACACTAACCCTCTTACAACTTGTCTTGGCCGCCAAAACACCGTTGACCCTGGCCGAGGCAAATTATGCGTTGACCCTGGCGGGTGCTCCGACAAAGCCGCAGAAGCACGACGATCTGACAGCGAGGTGCTACGGGGCTGATTTTAGATCAACAGTAAAGGGCTTCTGCGGGCGCATCATCACAATTCACGATGACTGCCTTCATTTCATCCACTTGACCGCACGCGAGTTTCTGATGTCCGATAAGCCCGAGGCCGGCTCCAAGTGGAAAGGTCGCTTTGCTTTGGGGCCAGGACTGCACGAAGAAATGTCTCGCTGCTGCATTTCATACCTACTTTTGGACGATTGGATTAAAATCGCACCCGCAATAATGCCGTCTGAAAAACGGGACCAAGAGAATCGGTTCCCGCTGTTGCAGTATGCCTCACGGAACTGGAGCCATCACTTCGGTCAATTGAGCCAAGTTATGCGCACGCCCATGAAGAAAGATGCCCGACGTCTATTAGACGCTGATGGACCCTACGTCAAACTTTGGGGCTTCCGTTTTCTGTTGTCTATGAAAGCTAAGGAGCTGCTGTACTCGCCGACTCATAGTTTCTACGGCTGGGCCGACCTCGCCATTGCTCGTCTCCTCGGTCTACGTGACATGGTCGAAGAGATGCTGGTAGATGAAAAAGTCGACGTCAACACATCCGACCATGGTTGGAGTCCATTACGCGCTGCTATTTGTGGAAGACATGAGAGTACAGTAGCGTTACTTCTCTCTCACGGAGCTGGCATCTCCCACGGAGCTGATAACTTGCGTGATTTAGTCAGCTTGGCGGCCAGACACGGTGCGACTGATGTCTTTCGAACTGTTGTCGGAAACGGCATCGATTGGAGTACTGTGCAAGGAATTAAAGAAGCGGTCGCAGACATGGCTAAAAGAGACGACGGAGGACACCCAGATCGCCTAAGGACGTTCCTAAGGGCCATAAAAGCATCGGATCCTCTCACGCAGAGCATAGTGGACACTTTTATGGAGTATGAGAATAATATCGTTAATTATGAACTGTTGGTCAAGGTCGTGCATCGCAAAGAGGGAGGAATAATCGTTCGGCCGCAGATGCTCTCCGGTCTGCGCTCCGTAAACTTTGGAGCCGGCGCAAATGGTTAGGGGACCGTGATTTGACATTATTCTCTCAGCTGTTGCAAAATAAGGATAAATTCGGAGCCTCGGTAACGAAACAAGTTCTCTATTCCCTCGCTGAACGCCACGATACAGAAGTTTTGGCGCTGTTTCTGGACCACTACACTGGACCCAATATCACTCCCGAGCTGCTCATGAGAGCATCCACCGACATCAGACCAACCAGTAAACTTCAGTTTCTACCGAGCCATGGTGGTGGAAATGTTCATGTCGACGAACGGCTACTGTGGTCAGCCGCTTGCGCACGCGGATCGGAACCGCTCGCAAGCCTATTTTGATACCAGCGAGTCAAGACGCAGGTGACGCCACGGGTGATGCAGGCGGCGGTTCGGAGGCAGGATGCAGATGCCTTTGAGAAGATGGAGTTGGTTCTGGATCTCGTGGGATCACTAAGAGCAAATAGTCAGGGGTTTCTCGCCCCTCTGTGGTCTCTAGTGGTAGCAGGGTCTTGACAAAGCGATTTTTTGGAGTACGCGGACTCGGACCTGATTCCATCGGAAGACGTCCTTGCACGAAGCAGCCTACCAGGGCCATGTCGACGTTGTCGAGTTCTTGTCGGCCAGGCCAGACGTGGATGTCAATGCCTTTGACATTTACGGCAGGACGCCCCTGCACGAGTGCGAGCGGGCGGCGGCAGACCATTCTGACAAGATAGCTCGCATGCTCCTGTTCGAGGCGGCAGCGGACCCGAACCTGGCCGACAAGGAAGGCAGAACACCCCTTGCACATGGCCATGTACCAAGATTATCCTAGTAGTCTGCTGCGAATGCTGATTGAGGCAGGAGCAGATGCGGACAGGGCCGATGACCGCGGGATTACGCCACGCAGGCTTGCCGAGGATCGGGCCGAGTGGGGAGACTGGGAACCTTGGAAGATAATCGAAGGGTGGTGAGTTGTTGCGGTCTTTCTGCCTCTGTGAATTCTCCATCTAGGATGCCAGCTGCGAGATAGGCCCTTGCATGGCGATAAAACCGATCCAGGCGCCAACCCCCCCTTGCATCTGATGGTACCGGTATGTAAGCGCAATATGAATGGCCGCCTGCTTGCTTGATCCCATGGCGTGAGAGCGTGCACGCCTGCGAACATGGCCAACCAGGACATGTCTCGCTTGAATTGTGAGTCCAAGGTTGAAACTGTGGACGGCACCGCATCAGTACAGGAACTCGGACGGCAACCCGGCCGGCCGACTTGGCATAGGCAAAGGCACAGGCACAGGCACGCTAAGTTGAAGGTAGCTGAACCTTGTTGCATTGACTCCTCGGGGCACATAGTAAACGTCAAGTCCAAGGGGGGTCAGAGGTCAAGTCCAAGTTGGGTATTTGATACAAAGGCGGTGAGGATGCGTTGCAAGTACACTGCAGGTAATACTCTAGTAATTTAGACAGTCTTAATATATTACCCATAGCGGTTTCAGGCGTATCAATTAACTTTAAAAGGGGGTTTTTAGAAGATTATTATTATTATTATAGGGCTATTCCAGCAATACTATTAAGCTTGCATAGCTTAAAGACTCTAAATAGAAGTAAGATAAATTAGTCTTATTAATAGCTATAAATTATCTTATTTACCACAAATAGTTTTTCTTATAACCTTAATCAGTTTAATTAACAAAAAAAAAAGTGAATCTTCGATAGTCGAGATACACTTACACAGGTTGCGAAGTCATCGTTCCGCGCACTAAAAAAAGCACCGCTGACCTACTTGGTTTGCCGGCTCCGCTCGCTCTCCCCCCACGGAAAAAGAGCCAATCCGGGGCCAGCCTTGCGTTGGTCAGAACCAACTTTTTCTTCTTCTTCTTCCCTCCTCCTCTTCCCCCCCATCTATCACCTTTGCGTACATTGAACAAATCTTTTCAACAGCCCAGCGTTTGCCATTGTAACCCTATTTCTTCTCTTTTTACCGGAAACATCCATGTACACGCCCTGACGCGCCCCCCCCCCCGGCCCTCAACTTACATGGCCGCGCCGCTGATCAAGTCCCTCCTCCGCAAGGCCCGTTTGCGCCACCGCTGCGTACCACTACCCGCGTCGCCGCCGACGTCGTCGCGCCCGCGATGCATAGCTAGCTATAGCCAGGCCAAGGCGCAGGTGCAGAGCATCTCGCACGCCGCCGCCGCCGCCGGCCCAGACACGTCCCCGCCTCCATTCTCGTTTCCTCCCTCGGCACCTCCGCAGATTGTTGTCGCCCACGCCGCGCCGGCCCGGCGGCCCGGCCAGCTCTCGCCGACGTACTTTGAAGCGACGGTCCAGACGTGGATGCCGCTGGGAGGCGGTCAGGAGCCCGTCGATCCCAACAAGGCCAAGCTCGGAAAGAGTACGTCCCCGTTCAACCTCTGCCTCATCATACTCCCCCCCGACGAGAATAACATGTTTTTGTCAAACTACTTCTACACTTGAAGATCCAACGCTGACTGACACGCACCGCAACAGCCCTCCGTATCCTCCAAGACCGCATGCCGACCCTCCTGCAGTCGCCCCTCCCGCAGCACGTCCTCGCGCCCAACATCTCCCTGCAGCTCTTCCCCTCGACGCACCCGCACCTGCCCGTCGTCTCAGGCCGCGTCGCCTACACCGCCGCCCTGTGGACCTCGCCCATTGCCTGGAACCGCGTCCCGCTCGTCGGCAACGTGCGCATCGAGATTCTCGCCGAGCGCATGACCAGCGAGCCGCTGACGTTTCTCCCGCGGCGCCCCGGCGCCATCGCCGACCAGCTCGTCGTGCGGTGGCGCGAAACGACGCGCGAGGCGGCCGCTGGAAGAGCGGGGGGCGGCGCCGGCGCCGCCATTGCAAGGTCGTTGAGGCTGGTAGGCGGCAGCGACCCGGACAAGGCGTTTACGGGCCTGTTTATATTCGACTTTGATCGCGAGGGCCGCGTGCTGACGCACACGATTGAGACGGCGCAGGAGGGCGGCAACTGGGAGCGCGGCATGGGTGCCAAGTTTGTCGGGCTGACGGACTGGTTGCTGGGTGGCATTCAGCGGGATCCGGGAGGGACGCCGCAGATGCCCATGTTTGAACGGCGGAGGCGGACGTGATGCGGTGGACTGTACAGTTGTCGTTTTTTTTATTGCGCGATTTCTGGTAAAAACATCCCGCTCTGGCGTTTGTATTTAGCGACATTGTTTTATCTCGTGGCGGCCATGTACAGTACTGCGGTTAACGCACGGCATCCTCTCCTACTATTCACAATAAACACACTATGTATGGCGTGAGCTCTACTGCCACGTCGGACGGCACTGGGCATGATGCTGTAAAAGGGATAAAAATTTGGTGCTTTTGTTCACACAAAGTATGGACTGAGTAATTATCGTGCATCATGAGCTCCCAAAACCAGCGCAGAGCCCAGAACCCTCCCCTCGTTTGAGAAGACGGGCCAGCCTCCGAGGCATTTCACAATATTCTGCCCGAGGTCTGTTTCTCTGTGCTGCTCATTCTCACAAAAAAAAAAACCAATCAAGGTAAAAAAAAAGAATTACCACGACATGAATGAGTTTGTACACTCTTGGGCAAGAAGCCCTGGATAAAGATCCTTCAGGGTGAAAATCCTCTGAATTGAAATTGCTCCCCCTCACAGAAGCACAATCTCGCCCGCCGCATCTCCCTCAAAGCCCAACCTCGCCAGCTTCTTCGCCCTCGCCTTGTCGCGGCTCTTCTCCCTCGCCTTGCCCTCCTCCGCAAGGCGCCGCACCAGCGCCAGCTCGCCCTGCTCGTAGCCCCGCGGGGGTATGTCGTCGCGGTCGAGGTCCATCTCGCCGAGCAGCAGCACGTTTTCGCCGCGCACCAGAAAGATGCCGTGAAAGACGTCGGCGTACAGTCCCCGCGGCGTCGTCGTTGTTTCTATCGTTGTTGTCTCGCTGTCCGCGGCCTCGGTGGGTGGTGGTGAAGGAGGTTGCAGGGCAAAGATGCGCTCCGTGGTGGATTGCAGCACAATGTTGGCTGGCTCTTCCGTCAGCAAAATGGAGCAAGCTTTGGGGGAATGGGCCGCACGGTATGGGCCGGGGGGGAGGGGGGAATGTGCTTTTGGTTGAGATGTCGAGAGACGTACCGAATTGATCCCAGCTTCGCAACACGCCGACGAGTTTGCGCCCGTCGCGCAGCACCACCATCAGCTTCTCTACAACGCACACCACATCCCTAGTCAGCATTTCTTCTTCTTCTTTTTGTTTCCCCCCTATACCCCTTTCGCCATCAGGGTCGATTCATACTATCCGTCAGATCCAGCAGCTGCGCCGCCGTCGTAAACATTTGCGGCGGCAGTTGCGCAGGCGGCGGCGCTGCGGCCGTCATGCCGCCTCCTCCCTGATGAGGCGGTTCCGCGATGGTGAGATTTTCCATGTTAGGGTGTGTTTCCGTTTTCTACTCGCGTAAATCATCCACCAAATTTATGTGATGGGGGGTATTTGGGTATAGGGTCTTGATTGAGGGCGCGGATCGTCGTTATAACCGCATCGTAGGGTCGTCGTTGCCTCTCTTCGTTTCGTCGTGCTGGAATAGTGGAGGGTCGGATCCTTGTCCAAACTCGCGAATGCGACTTCGTTTGGCGCGGGCAGGCATGGCGTTTATCGATAAACGGAGCGTCACGTGAACGATGGGTTGTATGCTCAATGATGACAACGTGGAATTTCTGGACAGGCTTATTTTTCGAGCAGTCTTTTTTTTTTTCACTACTCTTTTTATTTTGTAGAGCCTCTCTTGACTGGTCTCGAGTAGTACCTGATTGACGATACTGAAACGCTGTGATTGCGCTGTTTCAGTGGTGTAGATTGTGCCATGGCCCGTGTCAAACAAGTTTGGCGGCATGTTGGCTTTTCGACTAACATGTTGCATCTGTTACGGAGTACAGATTCTACAAATATGGCGGTTTTATTACGAATTTTTTCCCACCAGATCTCCGAATTCCCACGTCGATTTGGCCAGCCAATGCGGCGAGAGCCGAGTAGACTTGAAAGATGGTTAGCTCGAATTATCGGCGCCGAGCAATGCTTGACTCGCTGCCTTGCCAGCACCAGCCATGCCTCACGCGACTTGCCCCAATCCCCATTTGTTTCGACAGAGGGGCACGCCATGATGCTGGCACCTGTGAGCTAAAATGGCTCGTTCATTTTGTCTGTCGGCCTGGAGGCGTTGACTGGTGCGTGGAACGCACCAGCAAAGTCTTCGTTTTCTTGTATTTTCCGTTTCATCTATGAAAATAGGTAAAGAAGCAAGAAAGGAAAAAGAAAAAAAAAATTTCAACCCCTTCCCCATGACGGAGGGGCGATGATGAAAAAAAGTCTACTCCTCTGCCCAGCTCCGAGGTTCCACCCAGTAATGAGGAGCGGCTGGATAGCCGTGGGAGAAGACTAGAAAATTGCAATATGTGATGGGAATTGTATATTACCCGCGTAACCTGTGACGGGCTATGCTCGCCAATTCTTTTTTTGCCCCCAGATCTATCAGTAGATAAACAAGCCCTTCCGCCAAACAACGCCGTATAATAAATGCATGTGAATTGTTTTGGGTAGTTTTGCTGTGTGTTATGCAGTATTGACTGCATGACAAAATGTGGCTGCCATGCTTGGCAGTAATGGCCCATTTTGTAGCCATTTGAATTTGCAGTCATGAGTGAGCACTAGCAAGCTCAAAAAACAGACCGCAGTGATTGTAGAGGACTATTTTCTCTTAATCGCAGAGCGGTTGAGGGCTTCTTGCAGCTCAGGCCGGGCCGATAGGGCCTCAATGGCCTGGGAAAAAGTAAACCACTTGCGCTCGCGTTTATGGCTCTCGGGCCACTCCTCGTACTGGCTCTGGACGGTGCCCTGGAAGAAGTAGTACTGGCTTTGATCCTTTGACATTTTCGGGGGGCGCAGCTCCTCGATGACGCCGAGGTCAAACTCGACCTGAATGGTGATGCCGGCCTCCTCCCAGGCCTCGCGGACGGCCGCCTCTTGGCACGACTCGTCAATCTCCCAGCCGCCCTTGGGCAGCACCCAGCCTTTGCGCCGGGTCGATTGTATTAGCAGGACGAATTCCTGGTCTGGCGAGAGGGGAACGACGCCGGCAACGAGCCTAAAGCCTTTGACATTGTAGCCTGGGCAAGTCAGCGAAACTGTCTCAAGCACGTGGCGTTTGGGGCTGAGCTGATCAAGCATCCGAGACTCGGAAACTAGTCAGGAGAGACAATTCTCCTTTGCGAGCTCGGCTGCAGGGTTGATGGGTGCATGCACGAATGTGCTAGCGGCAGCCTGGGGCTCAGGCTGTGACTCCTAGCCCAGGAGCGGTATGCGCGCGGCGGATGTGCTGCATGCAGGGCTGGTGACGCAGGGGACGTTAACGACTTACGTTGTTTACTTCTGCCAACTCGCGATTCCATGGACCGCCCGTTGGCCTCTGTAGAATTTGACCCCGACATGATGAGTGTGGTTTCTTGTCTGCTGTTGGCGTCGTTTCGGATGCAGAGAGTGATGGTAGTTGATGGTAGCTGTGGCGCGACACTCAGCAAGCCCCAGCAGCGGTACTTTGAGTGTAGAAGAAGAAAAGGAACGAAAAGACCACAGGAAGGCTCGGAGGTGTGATTGCGAGGTGCGTGGATGCGCAGGGAGCGATCAAAGGGTATTAAGCTGCATGGTGATGGCGAATGAGGGTATTTTCGAGTAAATGTATGATTGCTCGGAGAGGTTAGGAGAGAGTCCCAGAAAGAATCCCGGACTGCCGGAGGGCGAGTTGGTGAGAGAAGAAAGGAAAAGGGACAGGAGAAATTTTGGCGGGCGGAAAGAGTTCTGTGGCTGGTTAGTGGTCCCTTAGGTGCTGTGGTAGGAGTTAGGTACCTTATTACCTAGGTAGGTACTGTGGTTAGTTACGGTAGCGGGCGACGCTGTGGGCAACAGCAGTGGGAAGAGGAGAGGGCGGGGGGGAGCTGCAGTGATTATAGTGGGCAGCGTGTTGTACAGTGGATGTACCTTGGTACGCATTGTATCCGTACAGTGTACAGGGAATGGTGACTACAACGTCGGCGTGCTTTTAGTTTCCAGTACCCAGGACTTCCTCGAGAGTCGTTTTTATGACTCTGAATCACTTTGTCGGCTTAAGCCTCAGAGTCAGCTGCAGACGGTCGGTCGTACCGTCGTACGACAGCCGGCCGGCTGCTACCTAGGTACCTACCTAGTCACAGCGCGCGGTGTACTGGTAATAGCAACATGCGCTGTGGGGTCGTTCTTTTAGGGGCTTGCAGAGGGGCAGAGGGTCCTAGATGCATGCAGTTATTTTCCAGTTTTTTTTTCTCTCACTGTTGGACGGAATTGGCCGTTTCACAAATGCCAACGGAAACAGAACGATGAGGCTGAGAACCAAACCATCCATTCACCAAGTGACAAAATTACCAAACACACAATGACTTGCATCTTGCATTGGGTACCTAGCTACATCTCGGGCCGCAGGCTCACGATGGCTTCTCTGGCCACACACACGTGGGCAGCTCCCTGTGGCGTCGTACTGGGCGCCAACTATGACGCACGTCTTCTTCCCTTTTACCTGCCTGCCTTGCTGAGTATACTGATATCGAGGTCGCGGTGGAACAGCAAGGCTCGACGAGTACGAAAAGCGACCCAGCAGGGTGAAAACATCGCGTTGCACAACAAGCGTCTTATGGAATGATTGTTAAGTATTCGTAAAGCCATGCAAATGCACCTCTTAAAACACCTGCCTGATACCGTACCACACTGCAGACGATGCAGCGTCCACCTTGGTCCTTCAGCCTCATCCCCAGACAACAATGCCTGGTAATCCAAGGCTGTCAGGGCGCCCGTGACAGCATGCCGTCCGCATCGACATGCCTCTCTCTGTCTCGCCATCGATTCCCCAGACGACCTGTCAACTTGGACGTCAACGCAACGACTAGCTCGTCTCTCGAGCTACCGTAGTAGCCAATCTTGCTGGCTGAGTTGGTTGGTGTCTGCAGCCGGCCTTGACGCCACCTTCCATCTCGAATGCATGCAGGCCAGGTTGGCATGGCTACCAATGCAATCTGCAGGGGCCAAGGCGCCTGGGTGCCAAGTTCCAACGAGTCGCAACGAACCATGGTTCGGGCTTGGTTTTGGGAAGGGGGCCGAGCTAGCCCCGGATTTGCTCTGCTTGTTGCGCCAGCGCAGCCCCTTCTCCCAATGTTACACAACGCTAGAGCGTGTAGGCAGAGAATCTCGGGCCTAATATCAAGAACCAGATCTCTGGGGCGCCACTGGAAAGGCTGCGTTTGCAGAGAGGTGGTTAGTCATACGAATGAGAGATGCGTGCCGGCAGCGAACAATCGCAGCTAGAAGGGGGGCAGGTTAAAAACAAGGCTCTGCATGCCATTTGTTAGAAAACTTGAATTTTATAAGCGGCATTCAGATATAGGTGCCGACGCAAACGACAGCAACGCAATGACAGTAATGCAGCGATACCGCCACTTAAATCGCTCAAAAGTACGATTTGCAGTGGCTTGAACGAGTGTTGCTCTGAAATTTGAAAATACGGGTTCCTTGGTTTGCTCGCTATAGCATCATCGGTGGATAGCATCAGGCATCGGCCGTTGCCGTTTTTTTTTTCAAGTGCACGACCTCGAAAGCACGGATGGGCAGCTGGTTCACAAGATCAGAAAATGATGCAAAGAGCCAGTTGATAACTTGATATGCTGGGTTTGTGGCACGGCACCCCTTTATGTAGGGCTCCTGCGCGGAGTATGTAGACTTTGTAAGACATTTTCGTTTGTCGGCGATAGAGCGGTGCATGTATAGGCGCATGCATGGGTGTGTAGACAGGGGCTCTGCCATAAGACACATTCATGCTTTGCCGGGATGCCGTGATGCCGTGAAGCAGAAGCAGAAGCAGCAGCAGAGGTGTAATAGTTTTCACGGACGCGCTGTTTGATATTGTCGTGGAGCATAGAAAGCTGATATTTGTATGGTGAGGACTGGCAAATGACCCCTCTATTTGCTTGGCGGGGTAATTTTTTAAGGCAGCAGCGGGGTACATCCAAGTACATACATACATTAGTACACACGAAGGCGTCTCGCCTCTTTCTAAATCCTTTTTGTCCAAATGCCTTTGTTCATGGTGCTGGCTAATTCATCTCCTCACCACCCAACTTGGGTCATTCTGCCGCTTTGTTTGGCACCCCTCAGCTTCATCATCTGTCTACATCCAACTCATCACCACCACCACCCATAACCCATCACCGCGCCACCATCACCACACCATCATCATCACACCTCACACCACCCATCGCCACCCTATTAAAGCTCCATCTCGCTACCGCCCTATTCCCTGCTCGTGTCCATCTTTACCAAGCTTCCGCTGCACGACCCCATTCTTCATCCTCGTCTACCAGACTACCACCCGACTTTCACCGCCCACAAGCCGTTGCGGATTTCAGCTCCGGCCTTTCGTGTCTCGCCGTCCTCACCAACTAATAATCCACCACTGCAACCACAACCACACCAAGTTCAACCCACGACATGCTGCTATCGCCCTCTGTATTCTACGGCTTCTAAAGCATTTGTCTCCTAGCTGTTTGGCAGGTCGCGCTGCCTCTCCAATACCAGCCCCCGCGCCGCCCGATTTCACCCAACCGCTTACCCTTTTCAGGCGCATAGTCGTTTGCCAATACACGTAGCTGTCCTCTGCTCGCACGCCACACGCAATGCAATTCGTCAACCTCCCGCCCAATGGCGCGCTCACAGACGCCTACGAACTGGTTTCCCCAATAGGTAAATCCCGGCTGCTTCTTTTGTCTTTTTCTTTCTTCACCTTTTTCCCAAGCGTTCCACACCTAATACCACAAAACCCCTCACACGTGCTCCTATACGACCCTCTTGTTGGCTCATCTCTACACTTGGCCTTTGCCCCGGTTGCATCGCGTGCACAGCTTCGTCTTTCTTATTACGCCATCTCGCCCTATCTTGTTTCTCCCCCCTCTTATTATCATTGGCAAACCCACACTACTGCAGCGACTCTCTCGGGCCGATATCCCTGGGCCGCTGTCGAATCCGAGTTTGAACTACCGGCCAGCTTCGTCTTTGCCGCTTTTCCCCTGACGACTTGTCATCCCTTGTCATCTGCAATTTTTCACACCGATGCTAATACATTCCCTAACTAGGCTATGCTTCGCAGTCTCACTGTGGCTACTGCTCCGGCAAAGACCGGCGTCCAGCTAAACGTAATGAATCTTCCCTAGAATTTCGCTGTTCCTGCTAATCATGCTCAAGCGCGTGGTGTGGCTCAGGCGAGCCGTGTCCAGCTCCTTTGACTGACTTTTCGCAGGCATCTCGTATTACGCCAATGCCTCAGCTCTGAGCCCGACCTTTTACCAGACTCTGCTTGATCGCTATTGGAGGCGGTCTGGTAAGCTTCTGTATCGTCCCAACCAGAGAGACTCTTGTTGTCCACACTACACGATTCGCTTAGACTCGAAAGAGTTTAAGCCCTCGCGCGATCAAAGGAAGACGATAAACCGCTTCAATTCGCACGTGCTCGGTGACCAGTACGCAAAGGAAGCCGCACGGCGATTCCCAAAAACAAAGGAAGAATCCAAAAAGCGGAATAATGAGTTCGACTTTCTGGAGCGAGTTCATGAAGCAGAATATGCCAATCTGAAAAGGCCCCCAGAGCCTGCACATCGACTCGATATCACTCTGGAAGAGGACAGCTTTACAGAAGAAAAGTTTGCCGTCTTTGACAATTATCAACGGGTTATTCACAAGGACGATCCGGGTGAACGAACACGTAAATCTTTCACCCGGTTCCTCTGCAGCTCGCCGCTGCGTCGGCACACCGAAACTCGCTCAGACGGCACAAAGAAACGGCTTGGTTCGTACCATCAGTGCTATCGCCTCGACGGTAAACTGGTCGCTATCGGCGTGCTTGACCTGTTACCTCAGTGTGTGAGCTCTGTGTACTTTTTTTACCATGAGAGCATTCATAGGTTCAGCCCCGGTAAGCTCGGCGCCTTGCACGAAATTGCACTCGCCAATGAACAAGGCTATCGCTGGTGGTATCCGGGCTATTACATCCACAGCTGCCCCAAGATGCGCTACAAGATGGATTTCGCCCCTCAGTACATTCTCGATCCCGTCACCTTGAGCTGGGATCCGCTGGACAAGAATGTGCTTGCGCTGCTGGATCAGTCGTCCTATGTGAGTCTGTCCCAGCAGGCTGCCTCAGAGGGTCGATATCTCATTGTCTCCAGCCCGAAAGGTCAGGGCGACGATGGTTATGAAGACGATTCGGATGATGAAGGCACCGACAGATCGCTCTTTGACGCCAACATGCCAGGGATACCCACCCTGGCTGAGATGGAAAATGTAGACATGGATGGCATCCGTGTCTTGGGGCCGTCTCCTGTATTTTTATACAGCATGTCTGATCTTGTAGGTTGGGATGACTGTACCATCTACGACTGGCCCAAGATCAAGGCTCGAATGGCCGAGCTGGTGGGTGCCATGGGAGTAGACACGCCGCCAAGGCTTTGCATAGACATTATGCGTCGTGCATAGAATAACGCTCGCGCAGCAAATACTGTAATAGATTAACTAGATATTTAGACGACTGCATACTCATAAAGGGGAGTCGATGCCTCTGCCCTCAGTTATCGGGATGCTCGCATGACCAGAGTAGGGTACAGATGATGGTTGCAGGCAGGTTCACAATCATCACGTGTCGTTACAAATTAGAATACGTCTAATTGACAATCCTTCATAATTGACCTAGGGACTCTGCCAGCTAGTTTGGAGCCACAGCAGATGTCCCTCCCGACCGAGTGAGCTTTGACATACCACCACACCTTTCGTCTAGGCAGATGATGTAATTGTCGCGCAAAAGCAAAAGGTGGCACCACCAATTACTTGGTGATTTATCAGGCCTTATATTCATAGTAATTTCATTAGCAGTTAATGTGTCTCCTTATCTTGCTACATAATTTATAGTTACATTGATGTACTTGAATAAGCTAAAATAGGATTCTAAAAACCTACATCTTGTCGCCTGTACCCTGTAATGCTTAGGGCAGTAGCTGAAATAAACATATAGAACAAGAAAAATAAGGGAAATGGCGAATTAGGATGAGAATAAAAGAAAAACCAAGGAAAAAAAGCTGTAGAGCAGCACGTTCTGTGCTCGCTCACTTGAGTGCCCCGCGCTTAGCAGCGTATCTGACTGAATCGGGACAGCTCCATCGGAACTTTTCAGAAAACTTTTGAACCGCCCCTCTGCCAGACCCATCTCCAACGAACACCATACAAACACTACAACGCAATTCAAAGGGAATACTTCTCTACTCACCCGATAGCCCAACGAATTAGACTCCCTTCCCCAACACCAATTGCCAGCTCCAAAAAGAAGAGGAAAGAAGCAAAAGAGCACAACCAGCATCAACCCGCCCACCATGGCGACGCAGCAAGCGCTCTTCTCCCCGGCCGAGCTCGCCTACCTGCGCAGCTCCCTGTCCCTGCACCCACCCATCCGCCCCGACGGCCGCGACCCGCGGCAGTTTCGCCCGCTGACGGCCGAGACGGGCGTGCTGCCGGGTACGCACGGCAGCGCGCGCGTCTGCCTAGCCGACGGCACCGAGGCGATTGTGGGGGTCAAGGCGGAGATGGAGCGGACGGTGGAGGGACGCGCCGGCGCCGAGGACCGGCTGGAAGAGGCCGAGACGCAGCGCGCGGGGGACGAGGCCGAGGCGCGGGAGAGGAGGCGCCAGGGACGCGAGAGCTGGCTGGAGATGACGGTGGAGATTCCAGGGCAGAGGGACGACGAGGCGGCGACGGTGTTTCTGGCCGAGATGCTGAGGGAGGCGCTGCTCGCCGACGGCGAGTTTGCGGGCAAGCTGTGGATCAACAGACGCTTTCACTGGCGGCTGTACCTGGATGTGAGTTTTGCCGCCTTTTGTCTATCCCAGGCGTGGTTTGCTTTATTGTTGTGTGACTGACTGATGCCGCAGATTCTGCTGATATCACCGCCCCTGTCGTACCCGCTCCCGCTGCTGTCTCTGACCACACATCTCGCGCTGCTGTCGACGCGCCTCCCGCGGCTCAAGTCGGAAGGCGACGAGGACCCCATGTTTGACGACGACTGGGACGCGTCGACGTTCTTATACCCGCGCGACGGCGGCGACGACCGCCGCCGCAACACCGCGTCGTCGCGGCCGCCAATCACCCTACTCGTCGTCGCCATTGGGGACAATGTCATCTTTGACCCCTCGAGGGAGGAGCTCGCCGTCGCGGACACGGCGCTCGCCGTGTCCGTCGCCGAAGCGCAGGGGACCACGACGACGACGACGACGACGACGCAGGGGAGGAGGGAGCTGCGGCTGCTGTCGATGCGGACGGTCGACCCACCGAGCAGGCTGACGCCGCCGGGCGCGCCGCACGCGCCGACGCCCGCGCAGCAGCAGCAGCAGCGGCAGACGGGAGAGACACCGGCGGGGGTGTGGAAGGCGCCGCTGGGGGGGACAAGGTTTGGCGTCGTGGATGCGATGCTGCAGGCGGTGCTGGAAAAGGGCGGCGTGGCGGACGATGTGCTGGATGGGCTGGAGGGTGTTGAGTTGGCGTAAGGGGTGTGTGAGGAAAAGGATGGATGGATGGCGTGTAGGTATATACAAATTTGCTTCAGCGTTGAATATAAATGAATACTTCATGAGGCTTTTACACGACTTGGCGCGGTGGACATGGACGAGATGAGTGGAACACGCAGTGTTTTAGAAGGCAGTCTATACTGCAATTACCTTTCAAGAGACTGATTTACAACTGCAGCAATGGATGAGCGTAGGTACATGTCAAGGAGCCGCTGTATTATGAGAGAGTATATGCTACACTTGTTACACATGACAAACTTTCAGCCTTTGCTCAAAAGATGCCAAACCACTTCTTGCGCTTCCCGACCTCCTCGGCCGGCTTCTCCGGCATCTCTTTGCCCAGCGCCGCGGCCTCAATCTCGGCGTCGGAGCGCTGCTCGCCCTTGCCAAAAACCATGCCGACGGGGTCCCTGGGCTCGATGCCGTGCATCTTCATGTAGTAGCGGCGCTTGGCGACGTCGTCGAGGTGGCGGGTGCGGTGCTCGCCCGCCTTGAGGGCCTTGTCCTTTTCGTGCGACAGAATGACCTCTTTCCAAGCCGCGAAGAAGTAGGCCGGGTCGGAGAGGAGCGCCGACGTCGCGGGGACGAGATCTTTATAGGGCGAGTTGTAGGCGTAGTTCATGAAGAAGGTGTAGATGCCCATGGCGAAGAGGGTGCCCTGCGGGAGGTGTCAGCAGCCAGAACGAGAGACGACGGGAGGAAATGGACCGCACCATTGTGATGCAGGTGTGCAGCAGCTTGCTGTGCCAGAACCAGTGCTGCCACGAGCCCTTTGGCGCCATGGTGCCCGGGTAGCTGCGCTGGCTCTGCGCCTGCACCTCGGCCTCGCTCAGCGGCGGGCTGTAGTGCCGCGGCAGCGGCGCCTTGCTCCTGAGGCGGGACCCGTGCGACGGCGGGTTGAACCGGGCGGGCTTCTCGAGGACAATGGGCTTGCCGTCGGCGTTTGTCGATGAGGCGGCGAAGTAGCGCACGCGGATAGACTGCGTGACGAGCGGGGGCGGCGCGCCGACGAGGCCTCGCCAGAGACGGCTCTGAAGGGGCAGCAAGAAGCGCGGGATGACGCTCCTGGAGGCGGCCATGACGGGGTTGTGTGGGTTGCGACGCGATGCAGAGCCCTCGTTTCGATGATGGGCCCAGATCAAAAGACGATGCTATCGCGAAAGATGGATGGCTCGGGGAAAGGAAATTCCCTTTCCAGAGCGGGTTGCCGCGCTAAGCCGGATTGTGCTGGGCAGCTGAGGGAAATTGTGGGGATGGTAATAAGGCCAAGTTCTGGTCCAAAAGCTTTGTGTCCAGCCGACTCGTCAGATACAATGAATAAGCGACAGTCCTTTGTTTTTTTTTTACGGGTCACGCTGCTGTAGTCATTGACGGGTAAATCCGGGATGGAATTTGCTCGGCGTTGATGAACCTGGATCCACCAGCAATGAGGTCCTGCGTAATACTCGAGCGCTGATTGGTCTAGAGCCACCCCAAATCGCCCCCGGCGTGCCCGCCACAGGTGGCTCAGTCCACTGTAGTGCCAGCGCTACAGCGCATTTCCAGCGCTCGTACAGCGTGCAGGGGCCCCAAGGCTAGCATGCTTTCGTCGGCATGCTGTCATGAATTATTTTTTCTCAATCCTGTTTCCCTTTTTCCTCCCCTTCCTCTCTTCCAACCACAACGACCTTATAACCAATCCAACTCCTGACGCCACCCAAAGAAGATTACCCTCACAAGGTTCTTTTTTGGATTCTTCAATAGCACGCTTTAACTCACGACGCTTTACGTCTTCTTTCTTTTACACATTTCATCACAATGGCTGGTGGTAAGTGACGCTCCTCCTCTCCTGTCGACTCATCCCCGTTGTCTCCGTCGGCCCCCGTGAAGCGGCAATCAGAAGGTGCCTGGCAGGGCAAGAAAATGCTGGCGGATGTCTCTGTGGGTTGCTCAGCGCGCAACTGGCTTCCGATGAACCAACTCTTTCCAGTCGAGCAAAATGTCGCATGCGTCGGCTCTCCTAGCCGAGGCCCCCAAACCTTACGCGCGCGCCAACAAAGGAAGAGCTGGCAAACAGGCCGTGCGCCATTTACGATTGACGATTGAGAATCGCTTCATTTCCGGAATACATGTCTACGTTACCGACAAGCATTGCCCTCGCGCGACGACACGCGTTTGCGCCACATCAGCCCAACGCTCGGCCGCCCAACGGCTGTCACACGACAGGAACTTGCACTCACCGATCAATTGAACAAGACGGCTAACAAACCATGTCCCAGGCGACGCTAAGAAGGGTGCCAACCTCTTCAAGACCCGCTGTGCTCAGTGCCACACTGTCGAGAAGGGCGGTGCCAACAAGATCGGCCCTGCTCTGCACGGCCTCTTTGGTCGCAAGACCGGCTCCGTCGAGGGCTACTCCTACACCGACGCCAACAAGGGCAAGGGCATCACCTGGGAGGAGGACACCCTCTTTGCCTACCTCGAGAACCCCAAGAAGTACATTCCCGGCACCAAGATGGCCTTTGGTGGTCTCAAGAAGGAGAAGGACCGCAAGGACCTGATTGCGTAAGTGACGTCACGAGACTCGACACCTGCAGCTCGCATGCTAACAAGGACGCCACACAGCTACCTCAAAGAGTCGACCGCTTAAGCGCATGCATATGAGCGCTCTGCGAAACCACAGTAATTGTACCAATGATATGAACAAGACTTGTTATTTCTGATAGACGGATGGGAAAATCCCGGCGGTTAGTGTATTATAGACCACCTAGAGGGTTTGCGCCAATACCAGACGACGGCGCGCCCAAAGCTCTAGACAGACACTCCTCTTTGCGAGCGAGCTCGCGTAATTTTACAGCTTGGATTGAATCAGTGCGTGATTGTATATCGTGGGGAGGTCGTGCTAATAGCACTACTCAAAATCAACATGGTGTCAAACGCTACACGCCACCAGCCAACTTTACCCTCAGCTTCCTATACACCTCTGGCTTGGCCACGCTCGGCCGCGTGATCCTGAGTGCGGCCTCCCAGTCCTGCTCGCTAATCTCCTCCATGGGCGCGCTGTCGTCGCCGGCCTGCAAGAAGCGGGTAATGGCAAACTCAGCCGCGTGTTCGTGCAGGCCGCTCAGATCCGCGCCGGAAAAGCCGTCGCACCGCTCATCCCGCGCGATGCGGTCGAGCCGCGCAAACGCGGCGTCGGTCGCGCCGACGTGGCGCGTGCGGTAGATGGCGCGGAGGATGTCGACGCGCTCGGCCGGCGTGGGGAGGTCGAGGAATAGCTGTTTGCTGAGGCGGCCGGGCCGGAGGATGGCGTCGTCAATCATGTCGGGCCGGTTGGTGGTGCCGATGACATAGACGCCGTCGCGGCCGCGGGCGCCGTCGAGCTCGGTGAGGAGGGCGTTGACGACGCGTGTGCCGGCTTCCGAGGCGCCGCCGCCGTCGCGGCGCGGCGCAATGGAGTCGAACTCGTCAAAGAATAGGATGCAGGGGGTGGAGGAGCGCGCGCGGGCAAAGAGCTCGCGGACGGCGCGCTCCGACTCGCCGACGTACTTGTTGAGCAGCTCGGGCCCGTTGATGAGGATGAAGCTGGCCTGGGCCTCGTTGGCGACGGCCTGGGCGACGAGCGTCTTGCCGCAGCCGGGTGGGCCCCAGAGGAGGCAGCCGCCGGCGCGCGTCAGGCCAAAGTGGGCGTAGAGCGCCGGGTTGGCAATGGGGCCGACAATGGAGAGCTGCAGCTGGGCGCGGACGGGGGCGAGGCCGCCGACCTGGTCCCAGGTGACGTCGGGGACGGCGGTGAAGCCTTCCTTGCGGAGCATGGGTACGTAGTCGTCGAGGGCGGCGGCAAAGTCGGCGAGGGTGAGCGGCATGCTGTCCCGCGTGACGGCGACGCTGTCGTCGTCGTGGATTGTCTTGTCGGGATTGGGGTAGTAGGTGGAGCGGGAACGGCCGGCGGCGTTGCGCACGGCGCGCCGCACGAGCTGGGCAATGTCTCCCCCGACGAAGCCGTCCATCTTCTTGGCGAGGCTGGCAAGGTCCAGCTGGTCGTCAATGGCTCGTTGGTCGATGACGGCGCGCAAAATGTCCTCGCGCTGTTTGATGTTGGGAACGGACAGCTGCACGTGCACGTCGAACCAGCCCCCCGTAAACAGCGTCATGTTGACGTCTGCCTCGCGCGCCGCCGTCGCGATGCACACAACGTGCGCCTTCTGCGTCTTGACGCGCCCCATCTGCCTCTTGAACAGGGACAGCGTGCGCAGATGCTGCTGCTCGTTTTGCGACGCGTCGCTCGTCTTGGGCAGGAAGCGCTCAATGTGCTCCACGTAGAGTATGGACGGCGCGGACGCGAGCGCCGCGTCAAACGCTTCCGCGAAGCTCTTGTCGATGCGCTCGGGTTCATCGAAGCACCGCGTCATGTTGATGAGGGCGATACCCATATGCGCGGCAAAGGAGCGGACGTAGGACGTCTTGCCGACGGCCGAGGGGCCGGTGAGGAGGATACCGAGGAGACGCTCGTCGCGCGGGTCATAGCATTGTGGCACCACGAGCAGATTTTCCAAGTCAAAGAGCAGGCTATTGTATACTTTCCCAAGACCACCTAATCTTGGACGGTCAACATGTGATTCGACATCGAAGAGTGGACCTCGAGGTGTCTTTTTCTGTAGTTTGCTGTGATCCGCCGCCTTGTTCTCTGTGGGCTCTTTCGGTGTCGACACTGCCGTCGCGCCGTCGCTCGTCGCCCTCGCCGCGTTCCTCTCGTCACCTTCCGCCACATCTACCCTTCGCTTCTTCTTGGCTGGCTGCTCGCCATTGGTCGTGGCTGCCGGCTGCGGCATTGTCGCCGCCTCAACATTCCAATGCCTCGTCATCTGCCGATTCAGCAGAAACCGCTCGTCACCCTTCGTCTCGTTGGGGTCGTCTATATCAATCGCCGCCTCTGAGTCGCTCTCATCGGCCGCCTCCTCCTGCTTGCGCAAGTCGAGAACTCGAAAGAGCGCATCCTCCAGCGGCCGCTTCTTCTGGCGGCTGAGGCTCGAGTTGGACGCCTTGACGGCCGTGTACGCGGCGCCGACCGTCTTGAAGAGCTTGCCGTCGTTGCTGCTCTGCTCGAGCCGCTTGACCACCTGGTAGACGTCGAGGTCAAGCCGGTTACTGAGAGAGGACGGCATGGGAATTAGGGCGGGCGGTGTCTTTTGTCGCTGGTTAGATGCGATAATCGTATCCCTAACAAGGCAATGTTGGATTTTTGAAGTTGCATAATATCCTTATCCCTATGACAGTGGAGGAGGAGCAAGCAGGTCGCTAGCCCCACCAGGAAAAAAAGATAACGCTTATCGATGTGCCCTATAACCTTTATCAGATGGTACTTGCATGCGCCAGGGCCCAGAGTACATGATCTCTGCAAGCTACATACCCGCTTGCTCTTCCTCCACTGTCAAAGGGATAAGACTCATAAGAGATATCATAGTGGGTCACTCTGCCTGACAGGGCAAAAATCACTGATTTTATTAGGTAGGAGTCAGACTTAAGTCACTACTCTCGGAATCATGACTCCGGTAGTCAGACCCACGTTTTTGATAACTTTCTATAGAATCCGTCATGACTCTATAAAATCAGTCATGATCTTGGCCTATTAAAATCAGTCAGCAATCATCTGCCTTGTGATTTAGGAAAGTCACTCACTAATCACTTATTTTATAGGGTGATTGACTTTCTGTGGTGGTGTTAGTCACCGATCACGGCCTACGTATTGAACTTTGACTATTCACGCCACTTTGATTTGTCGTGAAATATTCAAAAAGAATTGCCGAGAAATTTAGGGATGCTATTCTCGAGCTGGTCGTCTCTATCAGCGAGCCACCATGGTTGTCAGGCCCATTGTAACTGTAAGACCGCCATTTGGGCCGACTCTGAAAAGCCGAGGCTTTCGATGTGAACTAATTTTCTTCATGTGTGACTTTTATGTGTGACTTTTGCATATTGTCTTGAAACATGATACCAAGATTGTCTTTCTACATCTTAAAGACCATCCAGCGGTTCATGGTCCCAGCATACGGAATCCAAGACACCAACCACAGAGCCAAGCGCGGCCAAAAGCTCAACAACTTGACGACTGGATTATCCGTAATCGTGTATGCTTCTACAAGCTGCAGCCTCTGATCAAGCTTTAGCACATCTGCGGGACTGCCAGCCGCGTAGCCAACATGCACGTCGAAGCTCCCCGGCCGGCGAACGGTCCGTTTCTGCAGTGCCGCATACAACGGCGAAAGGGCATCAAACACAATCTCCCCACCACACGGCGCAAAGCGGTCGACGAGCCTCTGCACAAGCGCTTCGGCGTCGGCGACGCTCAGATACATGAGTAAGCCCTCCATGATGACGAGCGTCGGGCGGTCGGCGCCGAGTTCCTCGAGCCACTCGGTCGTCGTCACATCCGCCGCCACCATGCTGTACGCATATGCGCCTCCTCCACCAGCAACCGCAGGCGGCTCGGGTAAAACGACGGTGATGCGGCGCCGGGCGTCAATGACATCGGGCAGGTCGAGGTCGATCCAGCGCACATCCACCCCGCACTTTTGGCGCAGGCGCAGCGCGCGGGCGTCCAGGCCGCACGCGAGGTGCAGCACAGCGACGGGCGCGTCCCTGTGCCGCGCCAGAAAGGCAGATGTGACGTCGTCGATGGCACGGGCGCGCATGCGTAACAGAGTGACAGGGACCGGGAGCCCGGACGGGGTGCGCTGTCGCGGGCCGAAGTGGTCGAGCACGGCGACGGCCCAGCGGTCTGCGAGGAGGGGGCGCGGGTGGTAAAAGTCCTGGTACTTGGCGCGGAGCGTGATGAGGAGCGTCTCCTGCGCGCCGGTGAGGGTAATGGGTGTGTCTGCGGGGAGGCTGTTCTGGTTGGCGGCCATGGCTGCTAGCTGATCGCTTTCGGTAGGATTTTGGGTTTTCTGCTGTTGGGTTTACTGTCCATGTTTCTGATGAGGTTTGCTGGACGCTGCTCTACATAGGCGGATGAGTAAGTAATATTGGTAGCAATGGTCTATGCATCTCATGCAGCTAGCTATAGCTTGCCTGCATAATTTGGCCTCGACACGGTTTCACATGCGGCCAGCCTTCACACGACCTGAAATAGAGAACCGCGCAAAAGAAGAATGCTTTCGGCTGTCGAGTATCGCAGATCTGGAGCAGCTTTCAGACACAACGCGATTGCGCAAAACAAGGAGCCTCGCCACTGGTTCGAGCAGTTGGAACCGGGCTGCTGAGCGGCATTAGAGACTTGAAGACAGGGCTGGAGAAGCTCCGTGGGGTGGAGGGCGGGCCAACTTGTTGATGATGGCTGAGTCGTGCGATGTGTTTGGGTAAAGTCGGAAGAATGTGGTTGGAGCGGTGGTTGCATGAGGAAGAGGGGAGAAAAAAAAACTCTGTTGCGGCAAAACTTGGTCGTGCCTTGTCTGGGCGGCCAGCCGTATTGATGATTTTTTTGGGAAGCCACAATCGTTGGTCAGCCAAGACACCACATGGAAGAAGAGTGAAATCTGCATGCACAGCCCTTCTTCTAAATTTTTTTTTTTTTCGCTCTTTTCCTTGGCAAGCAAGATGTGCTGCAAATCTGTCTTCCAAGCCCTTGGCATCGTTCTTGGCCTCAGGCACGCCACGCATGGGAGCATGCATCCCTGACGCAGGGGCACAAACAACGGGTAGTTCGGTTAACGGCTTCGCACATGTCAATCGAAAAGAGGTGAAAACCTGTCTTTTTAGTCTTATGTTTTATTTTATTTTTTTCATTCGAGCTAGTTCTGTGACCCTGGGCTTACTGATACAAGTTGGCCGCTGCAGGAAAGGAAAAGCGCCCTTACTACATGCGGAGTACTAATGTTCATCTTATCAATCGAATCAGTGACCCACTTCCACCACAACTTTTCCTCGCTTCTCTCGTGTTTCTTCTCCTCCTACACGGAACTTGTTGAACAAAGTTTCTTACTCGGGCACGACTGCAAGCGGGGTTCTAGACCGTCTGCCGCCGATTTTGATAACTCTGAATCGAATTTCTGGCCAAGTCTTGCGCAACAATCACTAGTGTCAAGCCACGTGGTTCGAGTATCACCACCCTCAAACAAACGATAATTCGACTTGCACAGCACATCATGTCTCATGCATAGGGCCAATATGCAGAGTTTTAGACCGACAAGTGAGTGCCTCGCAGACTTTGAAAAGAAACGCTTGGTCATGAGAGTTAATATAAGCGAACCTAGAGACACCAACGCAGGGCTAATGTGGAGGGAGCGAGGGAGGGGGAGGACCCTTTTGGCGTACTGGCCCAAGTTTGGGGTTGCCCCATGGAAGCTGAACCATGGTCCGACGTTCTCGGACCAGGGAAAACGGGGGCATGCTCTCCGCCACCAGCGCCGACTTGTCAGTTCAAGTACCGACTCGTAACTAATGGCAATGTCTGAGAAGGGCAACACTTGCCGGGCCTGGAAATTAAGACAAGACACACAGACGCCAGAATGAAGAGGAGAATAGAGGGGACTACGTGCCGGAACCGGATCGTTGAGCTGAACGAAAAAGATTCGCCTTGCTCGAAGATATCCGGGTCAGTGGAAGGGCGGGCCCAACTGGCTTGGACCGTGAGGGTTTAATGGCGAGCCAAATGCTAGATAAGAATGGTGACGATCCCCCGTTGTCGAGGTTGAGTTCACGTTGCATTCGCACAGCTCTTGTGGTTTCACATTGAGCATTGCATACACTGCTCTCACCGGTGTGTACGCTCAAGAGCAGCAAGGTTCCGAGTCACTGTTGTCGTCTTACACACACGCCAAGATTGGCAAACACATTTCTGTTGTCAACGGTTGAACAGTACTCGACCCCCGCCTCTGTTTATAACAAAGCACAATACTACTGTTCCATTCGTGTGCCTTTTATCATTCTTCGACTCTCCTTTTACTCCTCATCTGAATTATTACCCAACACCCCTTGTGCTTCTTTCGGTCAAGTCAGCCCTGCCATGGCCAGCCGCGCGTGGGTCTCGATCCTCGGCCTGTTGCAGGCGCTCCTCGACCTCGCCGGCGCCGACGTAACCAGCCCCGACGCCCACGGCTTCCTCGGCTTTGGCATCTCGCTCTACGAGCCGTACTGCGCCTTTGCCTGCTCCTTTTCGCTCTTTGTGCCCCTAAACTGCACCACGGCCGACCTGGCCATTGTTGTGCCGCGCTACCTGTACCGCCGCCGCGACGAAGAAGAAGCAGCGGCGGAGCCCGTCTACCCAAGCGGCGATGGCTGGGCCGTCACGACCGAGACGACGCCGACGTGCCTGTCGCGCAACGAGTTTTACCTGCAGACGCTGGCGTACTGCATCAAGTCGCAGTGCAAGACGCTGCATGTCAGTGCGGCGGAGAGGTTCTGGGAGGAGCAGCTGGTGAAGCTGCCGGACAGGAGCGGACCAAAGTCGTACACGGAGGTGCTGGAGGGTATCAGGGAGGCACCGACGCGGCCGCTGAATACGAAGGATGTGCTCAACTATACGGCGCTGATAACGGCTGAGATGTGGAAGGCGCAGTACGCGGACATTTACCACGGGGCGAGAAACGAGATCAAGCACTCGCTGTACGGCATCATCATTCTTGTGACGGGTGCGGGCATCCCGATTGCAGTTTCGCTTCTGCGCTTCCTTCCGTGGCCGGCGACTTGGGCTACCAAGGTGAATGCCTACCTCATCGACCCGCCGCTGGTCGGCTCCAAGCACTCGACGCCCATCTGGGGTCTGGGCATCATGCCTACACGCGGCCAGGCGCTCTTCATTTTCCATCTCTGGGTGATCAACGTGGTCCTCGCGTGCGTTGGGTATGAAAGCGAGCCGGGCAGTGGGCGCGAGACTGCCAAAGCCGAGGTCATGAGAACCGTCGCCAACCGCATGGGCGTCTTGGCATATGCGAATGTGCCCCTGGTTTTTTTATTCGCCGGCCGCAACAACTTTTTGCTGTGGCTGACCGACTGGTCGCACTCGACGTTTTTGCTCCTGCATCGATGGATGGCGTTTATCTGCATGATGCATGCGGTCCTGCACAGCTTGGCGTACCTCGAACTTGCGCTGCACTCGGAGGGATGGCCGGACGAGTTCACCGAGCCGTACTGGTACTGGGGCTCCGCAGGGACGATCGGATTCGTGATTCTCTGCGTAAAGTCGATCCAGCCGATTCGCCAGCGCATCTACGAGATATTCCTGGTGGCGCACATTGTCATCACAGTCTTGGTCATTGTCTGTTCGTACAAGCACGTCAATGTCAAGTACACGGATGCGTGGGGGTACCAGAACTGGTTGTGGCTGGCCTGCGCCATCTGGGGCTTTGACCGTCTGGTGCGCCTCGGACGCTCGCTGCGTGCTGGCTTCAAGAGGGCATACTTTACACCGATTGACGAGGATTACTACAGGCTGGACGTTCCGGGCGTCTCGGCGGATGGTCATGTGTACCTTTACTTTCCCACCATCAGCACTTGGCGCTTCTGGGAGAACCATCCGTTTTCTGTTGCTGGCGTGACATGTCTGCAAGAAACCTGTTCCATGGCCGGTTCCGAGTTGAGCGGCGAAAAGGGGGAGGAAAAGAGGATTGCCGCAAGTACGATTCCGATCGGGGGCTCTTCGAGAAGCGGATCAGACAGCGAGTCGGTCACTATCCGCAAGGACTCTGGCATCGCCATCTTTATCCGACGACAGAGCGGCGTGACAGCTCTTGTCGCCAAAAAGGGACCCTGTGCCAGCGGCATTCCCGTCTTTGTCGAGGGCCCCTACAACCACAAGATGACCTTGTTGCAGCAAGACTACCCGGAGCCGAGTCACGACTTCCCCAACCTGCTGTGCATCGCCGGCGGCGTCGGCATCACGGGCGTGCTCCCGGCGCTGGACAGGTTCAACACGGCGGGCACAGCGGCACTGGGCACCAAGAAGCTGTACTGGGGCGCGCGGACGTGGCCGCTGGTGCGCGAGGTGGAGCGGATGCAGCTGCTGCACGGGCGACTGGCCAGCGAGGAGGGCAGTAGCAGCAGCATCGCCATGGCGCAGCGGCGCTGGGGCGACGTGGACGTGAGGCTGGCGGTGGGCGAGCGGCTTGACATTCGCGGGATCCTGACCGAGGAGCTGCGGCGGCAACGGGGCGGCACGGTGGTGGTGGTGTGTGGCCCGGCGGGAATGGTGGACCATGTGCGGTGCGTGGTGTCGGCGCTGGCCAGACACGGCGAGAATGGCAAGGCAGTGGTGATGAAGCTGATGATTGAGAGCTTTACATGGTAAGCTGATGGTGACGATGTTGACGGCCGAAACAAAGTATCTTTATTTGAAGCGTTTTGAATTTCTCGGATGGAAATGGTGTGAAGAGGGCCGATTACTTCGTAGACTTGAGGTAGATGCAATGAGACGAACAATGTTACATGCCGCTTTGACTTTTTGCCCTAGCCTGCACTCGTGGTTCATTCAGCGAACAGGCGTATTTGTGTCGCCAGAGCGAAACCTCTGACCTGACTTGCCAGTACGGCCATAGGCCTTGGATAAGGCGTCTATAATGCACTGCCGCCACTCTCGCTGGCTCGTCAGGTCGTCAGAGGCGTGAAATTCGTCGCTTTTTTCTGTAGTAGAAAACTGTTGGAACGACAGGGGATTGATTGTATCTAGGTCGATTGCAATTGAACTTGGTACGGTTTGTGATAATTGATTGATTGAGGCTATCTATGACCAAATTGCCATTAGCCTAGAAGGAAAGTGGGGCAGGTGGGCCAATCGGAAGCTAGGATTCGGGGCTCCACCACAGTTCTCCTGAAGCGCACCCGGGATGCCTGAGGCATCAGTAGCAGCACCCAATTGGTACAGCACGGGTGCACCTCGGGTAACCGGAGTAGAGCCCTCGAGCCTCACCCGCTGATTGGTCTAACTCACCCCACTTTCTTACCGTCAGAGGCTACGGTAATTTGACCCTTAGATCTCAAGAATCAACTCAATACGTGTCAAGTGACCAAAACCAACCCCGAAACCCCTGTTATTCCAACAAAAACTATTGACATAGAAAGCACACCAAAAGGCGTTTTGTTGTGGCAGCAGGCTTGGGGGGCGATTGACCTCCTGGAGCCTTATGGCACCCAAAGGGATACATAACAAACAACAAGCAAGAATAACCTTCGAATAACCTCATTACGATACGTATCGTGACCTGTTCCAACAGCCTCAAATTCGCCATGGCAGATCAACCTCGGTCAGAGATTATCAAATGTTACCCTATTGGGAAAGGTCTTGATGCTTTTCGCGCTTCGGTCAGTTCGGTCTGTGAAGACAAAGGCATTTCCTGTACGCCAGACGCGCTTGACCAGCTTGGCGAAGAAGGTAAGAAAGTGGCGTTTATTCGGCAGTGCTTTGTTCCTTTGTCTAATATGTTTATCCAGATATCCAGACTGGCGCTATTGATCTCTTGCCCGCTCTCCTAAAGCTCCCTGCAGCTCGCGTTCTGCGTTCGCAGACAAATTACGGCACGCTTCGGAATGATCTCTTGAAACTCAACTCAGCCATCAGCTCCGACGGCTTCGACTTGGACCGAATCAAACCACTTTTGAAAGCTGCCATCGCCAATGAATCCGACAACGACATCTGGGACCAGGTATACAAGGCTATCATTGAACACACCCCGCCTCCTCTACCGGTTGCCTCTTCTCTCGAGCACACGCCGTGGCTTCGCAACACAAGTAGCTTCGCGAATACTTCAGAACACCGCAAGTATGTGGACGACGTACTTAAAGAGGAGCTTGGGACTATGCATGTTGGCCTTCGCGACTTCCACAAGACGTACTTCGGAGACGTGGCCGCCCTAGAAGTATCATCTAAGACAATATTCGAACAGTGCCTAGAAGGCAGCGATGCACTTTTCAACGACGGATGGAAGGGTTGGCCAAAAAAGGCGAACCAGGATGAAGTATTAAGCTGGTTTGCAGATTTCAGCGAAAAGCTAGACACATTCGCAACAGCCCAAAAGTCGCATCCCGCATATCGACGACTAATAGCAAAACCCAACGAGTGCATTGATGGCTCTGTAGGGAAAAGAAAGATGGATATTGGGTTTGTAAATGCCCCGAATGCTAAGATAGATTCGAGGTATCACTGGTCTCAGATCCTCGTGCCCGGCGAACTAAAGAGCAATCCTGCCGCCGATAAAGCGTCAGAGGCATGGCTTGATCTCGGAAGATACGCTAGAGAAGTTCTTTCAGCTCAAGACACTCGTCGCTTTGTACTAGGCTTTACTATTTGTGGATCTCTTATGAGGGTGTGGGCATTTGACCGGCTTGGGGGTATTGCGTCAGAGCAGTTTGACATCAACAAAGAGGGGCAGCGATTTATCTTTACGATCCTCGGGTTTCTTTGGATGAACGAGGAGCAGCTAGGGTTTGATCCGACGATCCGGACGGCAAACGAGCAACGCTTTATTGAAATTAAGCGAAATAACGCGTCAGAGCGGATCATCATTGACGAGGTAATGCAACGCTCGCGTTGTATTGCTGGGCGAGCGACGACTTGTTGGAAAGCCCATCGCGAAGGACAACCGGAAATTCCGCTTGTTATTAAGGATTCGTGGCAATTTACTGAACGAGACGACGAGGGTGACATGCTACGAGAGGTCACTGACGGTGGGGTTATTAACGTGGCTCGGTACTTCTATCACGAGACAGTCCAGGTCCACGGGCTCGACGACGACATTCAAGGAAATATCCGGCGAGGTCTGGATTCCACGAGAGCCGAGAACTACCGGCCTGAGCGCCCGCTGGCAGCAAGCACAACTACAAGCAACACGTCACGAAAAGGCCGTAGCGGCAGGAAGCGCTCCTCCTGCCAGGGTGCTTCCTTCCCTCCTAGCAAGCGATCCTGTTCCGTCTCCCCAACAAAGGCAGCTGCCAGCACGCCACCAAATCGGGTGCATCGGCGTATTATTCTTCAGGACTATGGAAAGCCTATTTATAAGGCTAGCTCGCGCATCGCTATGCTTACTGCTTTAGAGGGCTGTATTAAGGGACACGAGTCTCTATATAACCAAGGCTTACTACACAGGGACATCTCGATTAATAATCTCATGATTAATGAGGATAGTAATAACCCTTCTTGGCCTTCGTTTCTAATTGACCTTGACCTCGCGATCAAAGAATCACGAAAAACCACGACGGGAGCAAAGGGGAAAACAGGGACCAGGGCTTTCATGGCAATAGGCGTGCTCTTAAATGAGCAGCATTCCTTTATGCATGATCTCGAGTCGTTCTTCTGGGTGTTATTCTGGATATGCATTCATTATAATGAGGCGGGCGAGGGTCGTGTCGTCGAGCAATTTGAGAAATGGAATTACGTCGACATGGAAAATTTGGCAGGGCAAAAATTACTGCCCGTGTCCAAGGAAGGGTTCTTTATCCGAACTGCGGAGGAGAACTTTACGCCCTATTACCAGCCGTTGATACCTTGGGTTAATCGGCTGCGGAAGGCAATATTCCCTAACGGCAAATCATGGGAGAATGAAGACCCAGGGTTATATTCTCGAATCAGCGATATCCTCTGCAAAGCCAAGAGCGATCCAACGGTGGCAGGCACTGTGTCAGCTGGATTTTAGCCTTCTGTTTCTGTCTTCTGTTTGTTACACTCTAGAAGGTGATAGACAGGGTGGCAAATGTGGTGATTAAAGGCTTGATTCTTGCTAGCTAGCCCTGCTGCCACGAGTGATATGGCATTCCAATCTTTTGCTATTTGGCGCAGCTGGTACGGGGGAGCAGTGCAGATGGTGTCGCGCAAAAGAAAAGGGTGGCACCACAATTACTTGGTGATTTATCAGGCCTTATATTCATACACCCCCCAGTTCCTCAGAAGCTCTTTTTTCCTTCCTTCTGTATTCATAGATGGCGTCTTATTTGTTGCACGAGGCAGCGAGACGAATCCGTGCCTCAGGCACAGTTATCGCTCTTCTCGCGGCAAATACGTGTTTCAAGCACCGAAGCCGCTGATTGGTCTAATTCGCCCTATTTTCATACAGAGGCTCCAGGTGAGAGGAAGAAGGCCAGAAGAAGGGGGGTAATAATCAGATGACTTGTTGCCTGGCTTGATTCTTGATATCTGTTGAAGTCTCGATATCTGGTGTCAAATGGAAGGGCCCAATCACTGTTCCGCGTGACATCCAGTTGGTGCTTCTGTGATCCTAGAGGCTGCATTTCCTATCAGGCTCACCTTATCACATCACAGAGGGCGTCTCTGACTTCTTCTCTGTGTGCACGTGGTGGGCACGTGACAAGCTGGCTCTCTGGGTAAGCACACGGATGCTGGTTCGAATCTAGCCGAACCTTTCCTAAAAGTCGCACAGTATATTCGTGTCCATCGAAGGAAAACGGGCCCGTGCCGCCCCTGAAAAGGCAAAAAAAACAGGAAAAAAAAAAAAAAAAAAAAAAAAAAAAAAAAAAAAAAAGAGCCGCCTTAGCAGGAATAAGCGAAAACACTTAACGCCGGCGGCAGACCTCGTGCGGTTATCTTGTTAGTTCAACTTAGGAGTGCCTGGAGGAAGTGGGTCCATCCCCAGCCCTCTGACCAACCTTGGTCGCTGGGCTGCAACACTGGCAGCTTCTGTTTTTGTGGCTTCGCAAGCAGGCTTAATTCCTCCAAAAACGCGATAAAGATCTAATTCTTGAATGATAGTCGTTGAAATAAATCACGATACGTCTCGTATTAAGGAAAGCAAATGTGGTTGAGGTTCTGCATGAACGCATAACTTATATAGTACTGCATAACTACGTATTCGCACATAAACTGTCAAGTGCCAACGGCCCCCACCACCTCCCGTATGTACTGTAGTAGTCTGGTGACGATATCGCGGGGCACAGGCGCACCATCTCGATAACGAGCATGGTCACGCAACTCTAACTAGACACTTATCTACGGCCTCGCAGCCAACGACAATTCTGCAATCGCCGGGGTCCAACCCGTCCCACTCAAAATCTCACAGACATCATGGGCGGCAACACCAGCAAGGTCACCGCCCAGGACAAGTAAGCAAACGCGCCGTCACGCTCCCCCCCCCGGTGTCTGCCCTCGTGCCCTGGCTAACCGACGCGCGCCAACCACCCACCCACTCCAGGGCGATTCTCGACCTCAAGATCCAGCGCGACAAGCTGCAGCAGTACCAGCGGCGCATCGCGGTCCTCACCGACAAGGAGACGGACGTTGCGCGGCAGATGCTCGCCAAGGGCGACAAGCCGCGGGCGCTGCTCGCGCTGCGGCGCAAAAAGTACCAGCAGGGCCTGCTGGCCAAGACGGACGCGCAGCTCGCGCAGCTGGAGCAGCTGACGGCGAGCGTCGAGTTTGCGCAGATTCAAAAGGACGTCGTGTTTGGGCTGCAGCAGGGGACGCGGGTGCTGCAGGAGATTCACCGCGAAATGGGCGGCCTCGAGCACGTGGAGAAGCTGATGGGCGAGTCGGCCGACGCGGTCGCGTACCAGAACGAGGTGAGCGAGATGCTGGGCGGCCGCATTTCGAACCAGGACGAGGACGAGGTCGAGGACGAGCTGGCGGAGATGGAGGGCCAGATTCGCGGGGGGCCACCGGTTGGCAAGGAGGAGGAGGAGCAGCAGCAGCAGCAGCAGAGGCTGCCAGAGGTGCCGACGGGGAAGCTGCCAAAGCGTGTGCCGGACGAGGAGCCGATACGGGAAACGAGGCAGGCCATGCTGGCAGAGTAGCCTAGAGGGGTTTTTTTTCAGTTTTTTCCTTCTTTTTTTTTTCTCAGCCATCATCGTTCTCCTAGTCACGCATACGGTTGGGCGAAACTGGTACATAGACAGCGCTGCACTAGATATCCACATGCGACAACGGGTTGCTTTTGCCATTGTGCTTGGGAACGGGCAAGTACTCGTCGACATCATTATGCAACAGATTTATCCTTTCATAGAATTTTTACGAAAAAACACACACACACACACAGCATCCCAAACTCTTCAGCCTGCATACTTTGAAATCAGCCTCTTCATAATACCCATGGCGCTGCCGCGATAGCCTCCCCCAAACATGGCAAAGTGGTTGAGGTGATGATAGCTGTTCTCGTTAGCACAACTCCCAAAACAAGGACGCGTTTCTGAATCAGAAAGCGACAAGCAACTACCCACAGCTCGTACAGTGAAATCCGATCCTCCCACTCGTCTCGCGGCTCCGCCTTGGGCACCAGCCTGTGATACTCCTCCCAAAACTCCCTCCCGAACCCGCCAAACATGCGCATGATGCCCAGCTCGTACTCTGCGTGCCCGTATACCGCCGACGGGTCATACACGACCTCTTCCACGTCGCCGCCGCCGCCGCCGCTGCCGCCTCGGCTCGCGAAGCGTCCCCGCGCGTGGTTCCCGCTCCACAGATCCCCGTGCACCACCACCGGCCGCGACGACGTCTCCCCTGCCCTGGTGGCGCTGCCCCGTAACAGCCGCGGCACCACCCTCTCCGCCACCTTTTCCACCGCGTCCGCCAGCGCCGCGTCCTCTCCGTGATTTCTGACAGCCGCCCGCAGAATGCTGCGCAGACGACGGTTGGCGTAAAACTCGGGCCACGACCCGCACCAGGTATTGTCCTGCGCCGTGGCGCCGCAGCACGTCGGCACGGAAAAGCCAAACACGGCGCTGTCGTGGCCGGGAGGGATCGGCGCGGGCGTCGTGTGCAGTCGCGCGAGCTTGGCGGCGAGAGACGGCCCGGAGCGTGACGACGAGGACGACGACGAAAACGAAGACGTGCCGAGGAGCTCGAGAAAGTCGGTGACGAGATAAAAAGTATCCGTGGCGGAGCGCATGGCGCCGTGAGCGTACGCGCGCGGGCAAAAGTTGGGCACGGCGTCGGCAATGGCGTTGAGGGAAGCGTGCTCACCTACTTTTGCTGTGAGCATTTTCAAAGTCTTTTTTTTTTTATTTTTTTTATTTTTTTGCTCCGTTGCTTGCTTGCTTGCTGCAGAACACAATGGCAACAGGTAAAAGATATATTTTACCTTTAAACATGATTTCTGCATCCGCGCCGCGGCCCGTCTTGACAAAGTAGTGCGCGGGCTGCCCGTCGACCGTCGTCGACAGCTTAAAGGTCGAGGCGAAGCCGGAGCCCCCGTGGGAGCGCATCGTGGTGGTGCTAGCATCGAGGCCGAGCGCTTCGAGAATGGCGCCGTCTACTGCGGGTGCCATTTTTGCTTCTCATCAGGGTACTTTTGCTCTTGTTTACTCACTCATGTTTCATGGCATTGTGGCAAGTGTTGGCCACTTCAAGACGCAGCTAGGCAAGTCCCGCTCTGTGACGTCAAGTTTACATGCCGAGTCTAAAAACGGCGCGACAGAGACAAGCAGCATGAAACGGTGGAGAACAAGCTGAAAAAAGAGCCAAGCAAGTATAGTGTCATTCATAATCTAATCTATGGTATAATCTATAAAAATTCTATCCGTCAAGTCCGTAATAGCCGCTCCAAACGCCATGGTCAAATTGCTCATGTCAGAGTCCGCCCCACATGCCGGCGCCGCTCGTCCGGACTCGTTAGCCGGCAACCTGCAACATGCCAGCACTGGATGCAGGTGGCCTGATTTCGTCAGGACAGGAACATGACTGAATCTCAATGGTGCGATTCTTAAGCTCTTGATTTTGAATCAAGAAGCGGGAAAATAAAAGTCGATACTGCTTTTCTCTTGCAAGTCAAAGCAGTGGGTATAGAGTGGCGGATATGGTGTGGGTGCATCGAGAGTAGAGCATCTACAGTAGACGCCTCTCAGACGAACACTCAGCTTCCGACTCGACATTCAGCGACGCAGTCTCCGAGTTGAAGTCGTTGTTGTTGGGGGTCTCGGAGTTGAAGCCGTTGTTGTTGCGGGTAGGGTGGTTGTAAGGCCAGTCAGAGCCCTGAGACTTCTTGGGTAGGCCCATCTGCTTGTTGAAGCAGTCCTGGCACCAGCAGGTCTGCTGACCGCGCCACGCGGGAGCTGGCGTACAGTGTCGAGCAAACCACGACCTGATACTGGAGCCGGTGGAAGATGACGAAGCTGTAGAGGCAGGCATGGTGGAGTTATTGTCTTGTGTGCCTGTGTATAGGATGTTTAAATGGTGCATAAGTCACAAGACAACTTGTGTGCTAGGCTTTGAGGATGTCTGAGTGGGAAACTGTTTTGCGACATCTCGAGAGGAAACGAGCTCCCTTTATAATATCCACGTAAAACTTATCGCTTGCCCATAGCGCATGTCTTGCGATATGGTCCGAGCTGTGCAGTCAGTCATTGCATTGCGAACACAATAATTTTTTAGTGGAGCTCAACTGCCAAGCCAACATGCCGCGGAATCTGGCTGCAATCGCCGAGCCATCGCCGCTTCAGCTCGGGATACCCATCTTATACGACATTCTCGGTCACCTATCTCTGATTGACTTGTCTGCGACTTCATATTTCTGACGCCGGGGATATGTTTGGCGCTTTCAAACTCCCAGGTAGTCGCTGTCTCGGGTACGCCAGGCCCTAGATAGCATGGACAGGGTGCTGGTTGTTAAGGACCAGGGTTGCTCAACGCTTAGCAGTCGGGTATGCATCCCCAAAGCTAAGGTAAAACAGAAAGAAATTCTAACCGGTGAGCAGTGAGCGTGAAAAAGATTTCGTGCTGAAGAGGTTCGTCACCATCCCAACTGAGCAAGTCTTATTCAAACCCATGTGGCAGATACGACCAATCGGACGTGACTCGGCGTGGCTGCAGGGCCTCAGGAACGGACAACATGCGCTACGAGTAGCACCAGAGCTAACTGTTTGGCCCACAGCGGGCGCTAGAAAACCGTCCGAGGCTGCTGCAGCCAGGCTATCATGGCGTCCCAAGTCTAGATGGTGTTTTGACTTTGTCTGGAGGGACCAATTCGGCTGGCACGATCTGTACTGTACGGAGTAAAGATCTTGGATATAATGAACCGAGCAATAATCGAACAAAAGGCCGTCTCCGCAGTCATCGTTATATCATGCTATGTATTGGTTAGTTTTCGTCGGTGGTGAATCTGATTCATGTCAGAAGCCCCGATATCCGCCTCCCCGTTCTTTCCGCTATACCCGATCGCCGCCGTGGTCCCACCCTTTGTTGCGAGTTATTATCGACGGATTGGCTGATGTCAATTATACGAGAAAGATTCTTCCATGTCTGATTCGTAATGACTTATGCAAGGCGACAGCAAGAGGGAGGACTTGCCACACTTGCAGAGACACTTCGGACATATTTTGGCTGCTTTTGCAGGGTTGGGCGGATCAACGACAAATATCGACAAAATGCTACTGGCCCTCATGTGTTAGCACGAATATCAACGGTCCATATTAGGTACACACTGATTCAAACAATGTTCGTCTCGACGTAGGCTTGCAGAAACTTTGCGTTTGCACTTGGTGATGGCGGACGACGGCTGACACGCGCACCTGAACCAACCAATTATCACGATAAGCCTCATCGTGCCTGTTGTTTGACCAACCCCCAATAAATTGAGACGCCAAAGGGTTCAACTTCCGAAAGAAAGCTCAAACTGAACATTTTGAAGCACAAGGCAGATGCTACTCGCAGACTGCCACCAAGATTGGCATCAACATTTGCCAGCTGGCAGGCGAGGTGCGGCGCTGCCATTCCAAACGCTACCCTGGATAATAACTCCTTTCTGACTTTTTGTCAATCACCACCCACCAGCTTAACCTTCACCGTTTGAAATAATTTATGCATTGTGTATCGCCATTGATCCGCCCAACATATATTTGCATCTCGCGGCCTCCCCAGCCGCCCTTCGTTGCCTATCTCGTTGCCGGCTTCCGTCCGATAAAGACATATCTGAGACAAAGATTAGCCACCGCGTGGCGGCCTCACCGCTAAAATCCATCACCTACAATGGAAAGTACGCCTGTTTTCCGAAACAAAAAAAATAAAGTTATTAGCGGCCATTCTTGCATGGCTCATGTTCACGGCCCTACCTTGAGCCCGGGATCGCCTGCTTCGTCTCTAGCGCGACTGATCAGTTGCTCGTACTCGTCCATCGGCATTCTGCGGAAAATGGTTAGCCGTGACCAACTCTGTCCATCTCAGCCGCTGCCTACTTCATTTGTTCTGTGAGAGGATATAGCGAAGCTGTGGCCAAAAGTTCCTTGATGTTCTCGCGGTTCGCTCTCCCTATTCTTTCATCTCGGGGCTCTGTCACAGCGTCGTCAGCATGCGGCGTGCGGCATGCGGCAATCACGCGGGCGCCGTACCGATCGGCCAAGCGCTCATCGGCAGCGTGATGAGTTTCGACTCTATATCAACGAAGCCTGCGCTTCCCATCCACCCCGCCATCTGCAGTGCCGCTCTAGGATTCTTCCGGCGAGACAATGCATTCAAATAACGACTTGACCATTTCGACAAAGCGTGATCTGCACAGCCACGACACGTTAGCCCATGTCCAACACCCTCAAAGCAGATGCCAGGATACTTGCCATAGGTAAGTCTTCCGTTGTCTGATTGCGCGTTTAAATAGAGCTCAACAATCTGACACCATCCACCAGGCTTCGTGACGCGATATACGTCCCGGACGTAGCTGGGCCATCTGCTTGCGTGCACCCCGCCGGCAACCATTTGGCTGTGTACGAGATCAAACGAATTACCCGGGAATGTAAACCTGCGCCAGAAGTTAGCCAGACGCTGGGGCAGTCATGACAACTTTGCCAGTCGCACCTCGCGTTGAGGTCGTCAATGTGAAAATCGAGATTGCGCGGCGGATGCTCCGGCAGCATATGCGGGCTGACATCTATTCCTAACACCTGAATACAAACCACGACATTAGCTGGGCGATATCAAAAGCAATGGGCAAGATGATACCATTGGCAGCAATCGCAGTGGCCGGCTCGACCGCAGCACGCGTCGCCTCGCCACAGTCAGGCTCTGAACAACGTCATATCGGCACCATCGCCACATACCTCACAGTCGGGATATTGTTCGGCCACATCGACGGCCCAGTTCGCAGCACCGCAACCGCAGTCGAGAATCTTCATTGGGGTCGCCATGGGTGGGAAGATGAGCCTATTATCGAACACTTTCGCCAGGACATTGTGCATCAGCTCCAACCGCTCGATTTCTTCCTATGGCACGTGTTAATAGCAACTTCAACGGCAAGCACTCTGAAGATGCGGACTTCGTCCACAGGCGCAAAGTATGTGCCGGTTTCCAACGAATACTTATGGAATGTGCGACCGCAGTACTCTAGAGTATCTCGATACTCGTCATCTAGGGGTATCGTGTTGTCTCTGGCAAACGGGCATTAGTGAGGAGCTCAATAAATAAAGTTTGACTTACGGAAGACTCATCCTGCCTCGACAAGCTATTGGCTGTTGATGTTGGAGGGCTACAGTGCATGGAGGAGGCGAGCCGATCGCCCTTGTGGGTAACCCCTCCGTTTTTGCCTCAGCAACCCGCGTGCTCAGCCTGTTGGATCCGTCACATTGTTCCAGTTTCCGTGTTGCCACGGCCGAAACAGGACCCTTTCGCCGCGGCGTTGAGACGGGACAAACCGGACAAGTTGGGCGGCAACGAGCACTACTACGAACTATTGGTTAGGCCGCAGATACCTTATCAATCTAGTGTCATTTGGCGTGTAACGCATCGTCAGAAAGACTCAATCCACGGAATATATCGACACAAAACGCGGAATATGCAATGTTGCTCTCCGGCTGCATGCTTTAGTGGGCTAGGGCTCTGTATGACAGCACATCCTCTGCGCCTCCTTTGGCAAGCATTCCTCAGACGAGTGCCGCCCGAGTCACCAGGACTGGAGAAGAACATTTGAAGTGATATACCGAAGTGGGACTCGAAAATTCCTGGCGGTAAATGGCTCATCAGTCGTCAGCCGTGTCACTCTCTCGTTGAATCTGCATTTGAACAAACTTCATGGAAGAGGCAGGAGCACCGAGTCTTCTGGACAAAACCGAGTGGGTAAGAAAGGAGAGTTTTTACTCAAAGCTCATGCATTGCTCCATTATTCAAAATCGAGCGCCAGCAGATTCAAGTCGTGATTCAAAGACGATACCTTCTAGCCAAGCTCCGCTGTTGTGGTGAGGTTTCATTAGTAGGAATTGCTGAAATCTGCGATTCATAGAGAATATGGTACGGAATTTGCACAATCCTTTCCGCGGAGAGCAGCCGTGCTGCATCAGGCTCAGCAGTCTGTCATCTAGCAACAGAGGACCGATGTCGACCTCCGATGTCAGGGAACCACAATGGCGCGCACCGAAATTTCGGGAAAGTAGCTTTTTGCATGCAGCAACAGCCTTGTGCTCATATTCTAGAACTATTTACGGAAGGTCCGTGATCTCAGCTGCACGCCCAGTACACTTTGAGGAGGTGGTATCACAACAACCGGTCTTGCCAATAGCCATTCCTCAGTCGCAGCCGTGAGCTACGAATGGCTTGAGGGCTTGGACCTCGGCTAAACAAGTCGGAAGATCAGAAGCATTTATGTATGGATCGAGTGCGAGCATGACTATCCACCGCACGAAGCTCTCGCCTTCATCGGGAGGTGGGCCGGCCCGGAGGGTACATATCACATGGGTTAGCATGTCCTGCATCCTCTTGCACTTCCAACGCGCCGGCATAAGCTGGGGTATTCGGGGTTTTCTTTGGCGATGCAATGGTGGCAAAGGCTTTCTTCGCGCAGCTTGTCGCGGTGCTCTTTGAATGTTCCCTCGCCCTCTCTTTATATTTGGCTGAAGCCGATTGGGCTTTTGTTTTAAGTATGGAGATTGCGCAAAGTTTTTGATTCGGTTAGAGAACTTTTTGATACGCAGGTGTCAAAACATTGCCGGGACGGAGAACAACTCTAACCAAGCGGCACCGGATGCGGGTCGTGGTAAATGAATACCAGGTATTTGCACAATGACACAATCACGCTACGATATCAGCGCTGCTGCCTTTTTTTTACATCAAGAGAAGAGTATTCTTGGCGGACACTGAGAGTATACCCATGGCAAGGGGAAGATCACTCGGCCTGTTTCTCGTGCGCCTACTGCCCGTTTAAATGTATTCCTACAAATACTGCAGTGGGTTTTCTTGCAAATACTTTTCGGAGACAACACCTGCAGACTCTGAAAAGTAAAGGAAAACTCGAATGAGGCATTTACATCTCTGGACAGTTCATGCTGTTCCAAGCTCTCGGGTCAGCTTGTATTTACGTGGAACCAACCATTGAGTGGCGCGTACTGTGGCCTGCGGCCAGCACAACGTTTGGTCTCATCCACCCGAAATCGCTATCAGTACGAGTAGACTTGCTCTCAGCTTCATGAACCCAAGAGACTTCTTCGGTGGTTACAGAGCTCCAGTCCGGTGACAACAAGGATTGTGATTGAGCGGTGCCGGGTCAAGACCATGCTCTTATGGTCTGCGCGAAGTCTTAGTGACATACCACACGAAAAAGAGACGAAGATTCTCCGCTGAATGAAATCAGCAAAGTTGGAGACCACGCAAGCTAAAATTTGCAGCCGTTGCAGATACAACAGTCAGGGCTAGAACAGCGGGCAGCAGGCGGGCAGCAAGCCGAGACAAGCCCACCTTGGGTGTCGGCATTTGGGTTTACGACGGGGAATAACTTCTCAGGAATTTGAAATAAAGTGGTCAAATAAGCATGTCGTTTTGCACGACGACGATGAGGCCAGGGTATCGAGTCAGCTCACCGCCTCACGCCCACCACCCACGACCGCGCGGGGAATGTCACAAAATCATAGACGCTTGCAGACTTGGGAAAGCATCAAAACATGCTAACAATAACTAAAATTTAAAGGCTCAAATGACGCTATTGACTTCCACGCCACGTTGTGCAATGGCGGGGGTCGGCTACGGTGGGAACACGGCCCGCTCTCCAACACAACAGTTGCACTATTGCTCTGCCATGCCGTTACTCTTAGGCTTTGGTTGAATGACGACCTATTCGCGTAACGGACCATTTCCCGCTATATGTCGAGTCGAACTATTCCTTGGCTGCTCGGCTCTGTCTTCAACTTGAGGCGTCACATTCGAAGACTAGGCCACGGGCGGTGTAGATTGCAAACCGCATCTATATCCCTGTTCAAGGCCTCACGCTATACCGTGATCAGAAAGGTCCGACGTCCTCGTTGAGAAGACATTCATGATTCTGTCATTTTTCTGCATGGGCGATGAGTTGGCGAGGCTTTGATTGGCCGTCGCGCGTGGTAGAGATGCACCCACATTTGGCATGGTTTGCAATTCTCCGTAGACTCTCTCCAGAAAATGGTGAAATGGCGTTCCTTGCCAAGAATGTCATATTCGTATTGGCCCTGCCTATAACAAGATATCCAAAGGCTCGTCAGTTGAGGGTGTGACGTTGCATTACGCAGAAGCTATGCGCCTGCGTTTCAAGCAGCCCCAACGATTTTTCAAACCTCAGACACGAGAAGAGAGAGCTGCGCACGCATCTTCTGATGAACCGTCATGGAGTCTCCGGCTTGGGCACGCGTCGCACTGGGCGTAGGCAACCGGAAAGAGGCAGATCAGCAGGACATGGCCTATATTTGTCTTTGTCGCCCCCGGCCGACAGCCCAGCAGGGTGCATGGACGGCATTGAGTTTACCAAGTATATTCAGCTTGTTCAACTGGGACGAACATGTCGTCGCTGTCGGAACTTTACTGACAGTGGGCAAGACGAAAGGGCGCGTGCTTGGGAAGGAAAAAAAAAAAGAGGTTGATTAGTCCATCGTACGATTGTTGTAGATCCTACTTGCTGTGCTGTGCGTGTGCGCGAAAACCGGGAAACCCACGGCGGAGACGGAAATTCAAGAGATAATATGGCTAAAATACAACATGCAGACAAGAAAGACCAAAAATGACGTAGAAGAAGGAAAAAAGTGATATGCTATTGTGGAGATGATAAATAGGAGATCGAGGTTCGCACAACCCGCGTGTTGTTGGCAAGCTACTCCCTAGTAACCAACCCGCCAAGGGTCGGCTATTCGGCCACCTGCGCCCCTCGACCTTCCTCCCATCCCTGTCTGTTGAATTCTTGTTTTTTCTTCTTCTTTTATATCCTGTTTACGAGAGGAAAAAGGAGAAAACCCCGCTCTGAATAGTGAGAATCCCAGGGCTCAACACCACGTAAAGACGGGGTTGCTACTCTTGACGGCCTCGAGGCGCTCCACAATGACTTTGCGCTGGTTGCCCATCTGCCCCTCGGCGGCGCCGTAGCCGAGGTCCCCCTCGAGCAGATCGTCGTCGCCGGCGGTGCTGTGGTTGCCGTAGTCGTAACTGCGCCTGCCGGTAACGGGAGCGTGATGGTCCCCGCTGTAGAGCCGGTGCGCAATGGAGTGGCTGCTGCGGTGGCCTCCGGCTGTGCTGGTGAAGGAGTACCGGCGCTGCTGGCGCTGGTTGCTGTTGTTGCTGTTGATGTTTATGTTGTTGTTGTTGTTGCGGGGCGGGTCGTAGGTGTTGAGCGTGCGCGAGGGCCCGGTGTACGGGGGCCGGGAGGAGGATTTGGTGTTGTCGGTGGCGTCTTGCGTGGGTTCGAGCTTGGGGCTGGTTGTGATTTCGAAGCGGCCCGGGTTCGGAAGATCGCCGCCGGGCAGCGAGGTGGCGCCGAAGCCGAGGAGGTCTGTGGACTGCGCGGCGGATGTGGCGGTGCTGTTGCTGGCAGTGGGCGCGGAGCTGGCAATGTCGGCCTCGTCGTTGTCGATCGAGGCGCGAGACGAAGAAGAAGCGAGGGCGGTACGGCGCATCTCTGACGAGGTGACGCGCATGGGGACGGCGACGGGCACGTCGACGAGGTCGTCCCAGACGCAGACCTTGGCGCGGCGGGTGAGCTCGAGCGGGCCGTGGTCGGGCGTCTTGAGGGCCTCGACGACGTTCCAAGCCTGGCCCTTCATGACGGCGATTTGCTTGGCAAACATGCGCTCCTGAAAGTCCTCGTCGACGTGAAAGACGCGCTTGAGCGCCATCTGCGTCTGGCTCCACCACGCCGTCGACGTGAGAAGCGGCAGGAAGTGGTCACGCGTCTTTTGCGAAAAGGGACGCCCGATGAGGTCTACTGGGAGAAACAGCCAGCCAAACGGGAAGCTACGCCAGCCGTCAGGGTGCTTCCACGGCCAGGAGAGCGAATTGTCGATGGCGCCGAGCACCATGCACGTATGCGTCTCCGAGGCGTTGCGCTTGGAGGAGGCGTGCATGGGCCGCTGGCGCTGATAGGGGTAAGATGCCGTGGAGGCCGTGGGTGGCATGTCGCTGGCGTTGACGGGCCGCGGGCGGTCTGCGTCGGGCTCTGCTTCGGCCTCCATGTTGAGATGCATGGGCTCCGTGGCAATGGACACGGCACCAGAGTCGCGGTCGACCTTGACCATCCAGTTGTCGAGGCCTCTGTCCGTGTTGCGCATAATGTAGTCGAGAATCACCAGCTTCTCGAGCTCTTCGCGAAACGACTGCTTTAAATCTTCTGTCCACTCAAACCTAGCCGGCTGTTCTGGAGACGGTGAGCGTTCACCACCACCAGGTGAGTCAGTCTCGTCATCTTCCGAGTCCACATTCTCGGCCTGGCTCGACGTCGATGGGCGGCAGGCGTCAGACCACTTCTTATTCTTGCGATTACGAACATCTTTACTACTCGATGTGCGGAAGCCAGACCAGTACTGATCAGGCCAGGGGTTCTCGCGAAGAAAGACGTTGGCGTCTTTGAAGCCTTTGAGGAAGACTTGGAAGCTGCCGGGTTTGGCCGGAAAGGGCTTCTTCTTGCGGTAAAAGTTGCGACGGTCCCAGAAGGGATAGTGGAAAGACTTTGATGATAGCCAGACAACATCGGTATAAGGGACCATGTTTGTTCGCAATTGGCGGTCGAGAACGTAGGCAGCGGCTTCGCTGACGTATGAGAGATTGGGAATGAGGCTGCTCAAGTTAGCGTGTGATTGTGGTATCATGACACAGTTCTGCGTTGGTCATACCATGCTCGGCCAAAGCAGCAAGGAAACAAGTTTCGATGAATCCATTTATTCCATTTGGGGTTTCCAGCCGCGTAGGGCTCTTCATCTTTGGGTTTGAAGACACCGACAATCTTACCATCCGGATCGCGCGCAAAGTAACTACCAGAGCTCCCTTGGGAGATCATGCTGGGGTGTATTTCCTGCCGAATAGCACGCCTAACACTGTCGACGGTAGCCTCAAACTCGGCCTTGGTAATGGCACCCTCGGGAGTGTCAGCGAGTTCTTCGGCTGTGATGGGCCGCACGCCTTCGGGGGCGCGGAAGACGGAGTGCTGGATCTCGAGGCGCTCCTCCTCGCCGACGAAGCTCCTTCCGCGGCCACGCTTGAACTTGGAGGCAATCTCGTCGGCCCAGCGCTCGAAGCGGGCATTTATGGCTTTGATGTCGACACCGCCGGTGCTACCGACGCGACGTCGGAACTTGGGGCGGGTGCCGGACGGGCCGCTGCCGTTGGGGGGGTATTTGGGCGGGCCTGCGGCGGCTGAAGGGTTGAGGGAGGCGGACAGACCGGCATTGTTGAATTCATCGTCGGAGTCGTCGCTGAAGCGGTCGGCCTGGGCAAGTCGCTCGTAGCCTGTCGTGGGTGGGCGTATCTTGGGCATCGTGGGCTGCGATGGGACGGCGTTGGAGCCAGGGTACCGTAGGTGGACGAACAGTTGTGGTCACTGCTTATCGCGATGCCATTTGCCAAAACCAAGGTCGGGCACTAGAGGCAAGTATCGAGCGACTCTTGGGCTGGTGGCCGTGAAACGCACTACCCTGACGGGGGACACAAACGCGCAGCTGTCGTACCTATGACACGGGGACAATCCGCAGAGGGGCCGGGTTGGACGCGGTGCAGGAACGGCAATCGAGTGTTTTACGAATATAGCTCGATTGGCGAACGTGTCTCGCACTGAAACGTTCACTTGGCAGTGCAATGGTGATGCAATTCGGACAAGGCAGGCTGGCAGGATGGGGATGAAAAGAGACGGTGACAATGACGTTGATCTAGCTGCGATTTTTGACCCTTTTAGGCCAGATGTCGCGAGATGGATGGTAGCGGATCCACCTTTGCGGTTAGGTGCCTACGAGTACAGCCAATTCGCGGGCTTGATTTTTTCGGGCTGCTGTTTGGAGTCATCAAGGCAAGAGTCTGCTTCAAATTTGTGTCCAGTTATAAGACGGAATATACAAAATAATTACTACAAAATCTGTTTGATGTGCCAAGTTAGCTACCAGTAACTTAGTAACAAACCCCGTCGGAATCTCTGGAACTTGCAGTGGCTGATCCACCACAGTTTAGCGGGACATTACGCTCTCCAGCCGAACCCGCATTCCCCGAACCAAGGAGTTGGGAAAAAAGACGCCGACTGTGAGTATCTAAAACATGGGAAAATAAGTAAAATAAATTAAATGAGAAAAGTCATGTTGATGAAAAGGATGGCAACCGAGCGAAGAAATTATTCAACAAATCAAGTGGCGTCTCCTGTCATCCACTTGCCCCGCGACCCAGTATTTCCGGGCAACTTCACCACCTTGACAACTTGACCAACCTTTCTCCTTCAGCCCCAAACTTGTCAGCCTCAACCAGTCTCGGTCCATCTTACTCTCCGTATTCTTCGCATTGCCATGCACTACCGAACGCGATCAGCCGACTCGGTCCATAACTCCAGAACAGGAAATCAAACCATGGCTGTGCTCAATGTCATCCACGTAACCCCTACTCCGGGCTTGAGACCAACTACCAGGTGTGACGGGTACAAATAGACGCGGCCACTCCTCTCCGTATGACAAGGTTCGCAGGCAAAGTCTTCATCTTTATATCCATCATCATGAGATTGATCACAGCCGCCACCTCCCTCGTATTGCTGCTGGGCTCAGCCCACGGAGCTGCCCTGCAAACAGCAAACGCCCAATGTCGATGCAGGCCCAACGACCCTTGCTGGCCCTCGCAAAGCCAGTGGGCATCTCTCAATGCGTCTGTGAGCGGCAATCTCGTCGCACTTCGACCTGTTGCCCACGTCTGCCACGATCCTGGCTATGACGCTGCCGCGTGCAATGCGTCCAAGGCCCTCTCAGAATCTTCCGTCTGGCGTGATCAGAACCCCGGTGCTGTCCAATGGACAAACTGGGAGGCCTGGCCGGAGCGCAACGAGACGTGCTCGTTTGATCTTCCCAGAGATGTTCCCTGTCGTCAGGGTCGTGTCCCTCTCTTCTCCGTCGTTGCCGAGACGGCTCAGGACATCCAGGAAGCAGTGCGCTTTGCTGCTATTCACAACATCAGGCTGGCCATAAAAAATACCGGCCACTGTTTTCTCGGCCGATCATCCGCGCCAGAGTCACTCCAAATTGCCACATATAAGATGAAGAAGATGGAGTTTGTCGACGACTTTGTCCCCGAAGGCTCTCGCAACAAGTCCATGGGGTCGGCCCTCACCCTCGGTGCTGGTGTCGTCCTCATGGACATTTACTCTGAGACGAGCAAGCGTAACTTGACTGCGGTTATTGGTCTTTCCCACACTGTTGGCGCTGCTGGCGGCTACATCCAGGGTGGTGGCCACTCGCCTCTGGGGCCATGGAAGGGCATGGCCTCGGACAATGCGCTTCAGTTTCAAGTCGTCACCGCCGATGTAAGTCTACTTATGTGACTAGTATGAAAATCTGCTGACAATGGGCAAGGGCAAATTACTTGTTACAAATCAATACCAAAATCGAGACCTCTTTTGGGCTCTTCGAGGCGGCGGAGGCGGCACCTTTGGTGTTGTCGTCTCTGTAACTATCCGCACGTTCCCCGATGTTCCCGCCCTTGCCCTCATGTCTGATATCGCTTTCCCTGGACCAGCTGATGACAGGTTCTGGGATGTTTTGGCCGCCCTCCACCAACGTCTCCCGGCTCTTGCTGATGTTGGAGGCAGCGGATACTACGTCTTCCTCCCCAAATCTGTTCAGAACGGCACTTTCACTGCCTCCATCAACATCGTCATATTCTTCCCTAACAAGACTGAGAAAGCACCCATTGCCAAGATTGCCGATGGGTTCATTCAGGTTGCCCGAAAGTCTACCCCCGACGCCAACTATACCCTTCAGCTGGCACCTACCCTTGGTGGTTCCATAGCCTATGAACTGGCCAAGACATCCTACGACGCTACGGGCGGAACTGTCATTATTGGCTCCCGCCTGATATCGCGCAAACTACTCAGCCAAAAGGATGGCGCTCAGCGCCTTGGTAAAGCGCTTCGTGATATTTACGAGGGCAGCGACAACACCGGCTACACCGGCCACTTCATCGCAGACGGAGCAGTCGCAAAGAACGCAGGCAAGGTCGACTCGGCGCTCAATCCTGCCTGGCGCAAGACCATCACACATATTGCATTTGGCCGAGACTGGGCACCTGATGCCACTCTTGCGGAGCAGAAAGCTGTGCAAAACAAGCTTACCAATGTCGAGGTCCCCATTCTTAAGGCCCTCGAGAAGGATATGGGGGCCTACCTGAATGAGGCCGATGCCTTTGAGGCTGATTTTCAGGAATCGTTCTGGGGTGAGAACTATAAGAGGCTGTACCGGATTAAGCAGCATACTGATCCTCAGGGCCTGTTCATCGCGCGTCGTGGTGTTGGTAGTGAAGACTGGGACGCTGAGGGGCTCTGCCGCGTGCGCAAGCCACCGACTAGTGACGAATTGCGGCTGCAACTGTAAGCTATAGGAGACTGCACAACTAATTTTCGTCTTTGCCTGCTCCTTCACCTCTTGTACTGCCTAATTAGGCAAGCCGTAGTTCAACGATGACTCCACCCCGAGCGCCGAACACCGAGCGGCAGCGGGAGTGACTCAATAGGATTTCGTGACAACGATTCCGTGCAGCTGAGGAGACTTGTACCGGCCTGACTCACACTTACTGCGCCAGAAATCGCTGACCGATTGGTTCTGCCTAAAGCTGAAAAACTCGGGCCAGGAGGGCTCGGCGAGATGCTTTAGTTGGCGTAATGCAACGTCACGGGTAGGTTAAGATAAACTGCGAGATGCCCCGTCTTTCCGCGCTTTCACGGCAGTAAATTCATCTCGAATCTCAATCTTCACGTCATACATACTCAGTAATGTCTGCCGTTTCGACTGCTCTCGACCATGCGTTCGAGTCCAAGCGACTCCGCTATATTGCGGTCGAGGACGAATGCGATGACTACAAGGCAGTCCTCAAGGACATGATGAATGAAGCGCCTCTACAAGCCCTGTCCTCTGAGATGATTCTCCGACCACAGGGCAGCACCGACGTGCAGTTCCTGGCCACCATGTACCGCAAGGCGCTGCTCGGCGTCGCCATCTGTCTCGGCCCGTCCGAGGAATCAGCAGGCGACGAGTCGACATTGGAGAGCAAGGGCCGGCATGACAAGAAGTCGCCGGCACCCACCATCATCGGCACGCTCTGCATCGGCTGGGGCGGCATCCCCGACTCACTGCGGCACAACCGCAACGCATACCTCGGCATCACCCTGGCGCGGCCGTTTCGCGGGCGGGGCTACGGCCGCGAGGCGCTCGACTGGGGCGTCGACTGGGCGTTTTGCCACGGCGGGCTGCACTCGCTGTCGCTGACGACGGTGTCGTGCAACGAGGTCGGGCAGCGGCTGTACGCGGCCGCGGGGTTTGCGTACGTCGGGAGGAGGAGGGAGGTGGCGTGGGTGAATCGGGTGTGGCACGACGAGCTGATTTACTCGATGACGGAGACGGAGTGGGAGGCGCTGAGGGGATTGAGAAAGCAGGAGAGTTGAGCTGGATAGACATGTGTCCGTCTTTCTAGCAGGCTGCTCTTTCGATTGGGGGTTATCTTGGCTGCAAGTCCTTGGACGGCATGCCTGGCATGTAGACGTGAGCTACGAGACAGCTTGCGTGCCATGTTACAAGAGTGTCAAGAAGAATGGTCATTGTAGAGGATAGTGAAAGAAGTCCGAGTACGAGAGTGGCAAGTATGGTGTCAAGATGTGCGTGAAATGGTGCTTGGATCGTTGAAATAGTCGTGGGCGGCGGCCCCAGGTTTATATAGGTCGAAACTAGATGGTCACATTCGAGCTCCTTGATCACACCAAAATGTTATCATTCTCAGCCTCACTATAATTTCGTGATGTGTTGTTGTGCTGTTCATCGGAGTTTCTTTCTATCTGGACCATACATAGTATAGTCCCCTGTCACTACGACGCTCACTGGTCCTTGGCACTGAATCAGGCTCGATTGCAATTGCAAGTCCATACAGGCCTCGGTGCTACCACTTCACGGCATAGTCATTCATCATTGTAAACTTGACAATGTGCTACACGTTGCACATAGAGCCCCGTAATCGGCAAAGTGCGGCCGCTACAATTGAACGGTGAGCAGGTTGGTTACTGCGTTACACAAAGACTCACTGCGGGGTCATCGATGACTTAGGTGAAGGGTTGCTGCTTTTCCAGTTCCTTTCATGCGTTGCCCTAATGTGGCGTTGGATGACAGGTTGTTTCACAAACAACAATTCCAGTTCCTTTCATGCGTTGCCCTAATGTGGCGTTGGATGACGGGTTGTGTCACAAACGACAACGAGAAAATTCAACTCGAGGCCTGGCAGAAACCAACATCTGATTTATTCCACTCGTAACCGTCGTTTATTTTGCAGGGCTTTTTTTCCCTCCCTCCAAAAAGTCGTCTTTCTCATCTCCGCCATGGACTTTCAAGATTTCCTGTACGAGGTCTACGGTTGCATCAGCGCACCCGTACCCGACTTCATCGACAAGTACTTTGGCAATGCCCGAGTAGCTTCCAAAGCCACTGCTCCGGAGAGTTCGCCGTCAAGCCAGGTTTCTCCCATCCAACCCGCGTCGGTCGACCCGGAGAGCTTTCCTCAATGGTTTGTCAATTTTGCTCAGACCAACAGGAGCGGCGCTCGGGGATCATGGAGTGTCTCTGCAAAAGACGATACGCACCATGCAAGAGGACTCATGGGCGAATGCACCCAACTTGCTTTCAGAGTGTTCAACGCCGAATCCGAAACCGTCAAAGATGATGCTGCGGTCCAAGTTGTTGGGCTTGTGTGCCCCATGAATGCTAGTTATCGTGATGGGCTCGTCGCCTTGTGCGCATCTGCGCAGGCCGTCTTTTATAAACAACCCACACGTCTGTTTCTGCACGGATTCTACATTCGCGGCTCGTTGGTCGAATTCTGGGTTATTGATAGATCGGGTTTGTATTGCAGCGAGGCCATGGATGTCCGGAAAGACGCGGAGCAATTCTTGTCCTTGTTTCAGTATTACGAAATGATGACGGACCCAGAGCTGGGCATGAGCAGCATTTTCAGCATCGATGATCAAGGCCAGTACATTCCGCTGGATGAGAAGAATGGCATGACCGACAGGCTGTACATTGATCCTACCCCGATTGTGACACGACAGACGCTGGTTGGGGCGGCCACGGTTGTTTATCGAGCGAGGCTGTCTGGCTCGGACGAATGGAGCCACGCTGTCAAGATCAAGTGGCCATCCGCAAAGGCCCGGCCAGAAAATGAGCTTCTTGAGATTGCCATGGGGAAAAAGGCATGGGGCGCCGCCAAGCTTGTTCTCTATCGTGAGTTCGAGACCACTGCCAAGCTACGTCGCGGGATGGGGTGCGGCGAGCAGCAAAGAAGGCTCCCCTCGGAAGTCACCGCCGCCGACAAAGAAAACAAGGAGCCACAGGCAGACAATGACGACGTTCCCGGCGTACTGCAGTTTACAGAGGAGACGAGGCGTTCTTTTGACAACCGCACTCTTGTCTGCGTCGTCACGTCTCCTCTGGGCCGGCCCCTCAACACTTTCCAGACCCGACTGGAGCTGCTCGAGGCGCTCCGCGACGCCATCAAGTGCCACAGATCGCTGTACCTGGACGCGGGTCTCTTGCACGGCGACATCTCCCCCGGCAACATGATCATCGCAGACACCCCGGGCGCGGGGCAGCCCCGGGGCATCCTGATTGACCTGGAGTTCGCCATGCCGCGCGAGCCGGCGCCGGAGCGGGACCCGAACGTGACGATTGGCACGCGGCCGTTCATGGCCATTGGCTACATGAACGGCGAGGCCAAGACGTACCGGCAGGACCTCGAGGCGTTCTTCTACGTGCTCCTGCACATGGTCGTGGGCGGCGGCGGCCGGGACATGGTGCAGCTGCCGGCGGAGAGCCGGATGCGGGCGTGGGCCCAGGGCGGCGGCGGCGGCGCCGGCAGCGACGCCTGGCGCGCGCTGGCCGAGCGCAAGCTGCGCGATATGGAAGAGCGCGGCTTTGGGCACATTGTCGACGAGATTCCGCCGGCGTTTGCGGCGGCCAGGGGCCTGGCTGAGACGCTGCGCGCGCTGCTGTTCCCGCTGCGGGACGGCAAGGTCTGGGCCGGCACCGACCACACGCCCAAAGGGACCGAGGCGCTCTACGACGGCGTGATTTCTGCGTTTGAGGATGCCGTTGCGGCGGAAACCACTTAGTGTTTTGTGTTGGGAAAGGGACATGTTCAAGATGTTGGCACGGTATTCGGAGAGAGTTTTTCCGTCTGCTCTGGGCATCACCACTTGCAGGGAGCCCGTCGACATTGAGTATCTGCTCATGGTTGATGATTAAGAATTAACGTAGAAATAACGTTCATGATCAAATGGTACCAATTCTTGCCTTTGTCACGTCGTAGAGAAAGTCGCTTAATGTCACTTTGCCCCTTTGAGAATACAATAGAGCATCTTCTGAAATATTCAAGTCATTGATTCGCGTTGGTTTTGACTGTGGTGCTTTATTTTGCCAAGAGAATTTCCGTTTGCAGATATCTTGACACTGTCGCTAGATTCATGTGTAATCCAAGTACTGTTAGTCCGCTTCTGGACCCGTGCCCGCCCGCGATTGTGCCGGGAGGCATCGGATGACGGGGGGGGGCGCCGGGCCACCGACGACGGAATCCATAAACGGACTTTGCGGCTACCTCGACGCCAGCGTTCAGGCATCCCAGCATCATTGGCTACGTCACGACTTGGTTTGTAAAGAAGCTCCGTTTAATATTTAATATTTTTATTTTTATTTTTATTTTTTGCTGCAGCGAAAATGCTGGCGATGTGCGGCAAGTGGGCCGCCCCGGAGGAGACTCGGTGGTGTGGGGATTATCAATTACATCGACACGGGAGCAAATTGATGCCTGACTTTTGTGATTTGGGGCGTGTATTCGCACCAGTCCTCGGCTTTTTGAGAATGGGGCCCGATGACCGGCGGCGCAACACTGAATGAGATAGAGCCGGCATCCCGGCCCGGCCGCAGCGTGCGTTGCGGTGCCTTGGTCGGTATGGACATTGGCACCGCTTGAGATTCGAGAGGAGAGAGCAAAGTAAAGAAATCAAAGTAACGCGGATAAAAAATTTCAGTCTCATTTTGGGCTGGACTGATGATGCGCCCAATATTGGCCGAGCGGTGCTAGTAAATAATCACGCTGCAACGCTGCAGCACCGGCCTTATCTTGGTATCTTTTTTTTATATTGAGTATTGAGATGTGGGTGCAACGCGGCGCGGGGTCTCGGGGCTTCAACCGAGTGAGCGTCCCCGCAGCCAAAACAGGTGAGGGAAACAACCTCTATCTAGGCCGACGACGCTTGATTCGACCGTCATCTTACACATATACCACCAACCAAGTTTGTATGTCAGGGAGCAACGTCTAGAAGCACATTTCACTACACGCCGCTATCCCACCATCGAGTCGTACACCCAAACCATCAACATGTCCGACACAAACAGACTCGCCAGCCTTGACGCAAGTACCCGCCCCAAATCACCTGAAAACCAGCCTCGCCTAATCCTCGCTGACACTGTCTCCAACGCCCGGGTTTAGCTGTCCATGGTGAGCCGCCTGCCGCCTCACAGCCAGACCCTCTTCGCGGCCAAGACGGCCAGGGGCCTCACCTTTGCCGACGTGGCCGCGCACATTGGTCGCGACGAGGTGGCCTGCGCGGCGCTCTTTTACGGGCAGGCCCAGGCCACGGCCGAGGACGTGGCCGGGCTGTCCGAGGTGCTGGGCGTGCCGCGCGAGACGCTCGCGGCGGCGCTGGCCACGGGCTTCCCGGACCGTGGGCGCGCGGGGCCGATGCCGCCCGTCGAGCCGCTCATCTACCGGCTGTACGAGATTGTGCAAAACTACGGCTACGCGTTCAAGGCGGTGCTGAATGAAAAGTTTGGCGATGGCATCATGAGCGCCATCAATTTTAGCGCAAAGGTGGACAGGGAGGAGGGTGAGAATGGGGACGAGTACGCCGTCATCACGCTGCGAGGGAAATGGTGCGTTTTTTTTTTTTTTTTTTTTTTTTTTTTTTTTTTGATTTAGGCTTTTCTTTTT
>JAEIJG010000060.1:0-62754 GCA_037289395.1 Beauveria scarabaeidicola | reverse complement strand
TAGTGTTAGAATAGGGTGGGTTAGTTTTAGTGGTCTTAATTAAGTAATATAAAAAGGGTTCTATTTATATATAATTAAGGCTATCTATAGTTAAGTTACTATAGCCTCTATAGCTTATAGGTAAAGTGGGGCGAATTAGCTCTTCTGAAGTGTAACTAGCTGTTGCCTAAGGCACCTGTGTAATTAGCCGCTTAAGCCAGTGCCTTAAGCGATAACTATATAATAATAGATAATTATTATATATAGTTATAAGAATCTAGGCCCTCCTTATACCCTTATTAGTTATACTAGAATCTTCTAAGAGGTTACTATACTTAAGGAATATATAGCTACGTAGGTATATACTATTATAACGCCTAAACCTAATAATTTAAGTATATAGGGTAGGAGAAATAATACTAATAAATATACTAGTAATAATTATAATTTATATAACTACCCTTATAAGAGGAATTTTAAAGACTAGTATAGCTATAAGTAGCGCTTATATAACTATTATTTTATATATATAGTAATTAAGGCACTAGTAAGTATACTATATAGATATCCTCTAATATATATATTAGACTAAGAGGTAAAAGACATTATCTCCTACCTAAAAGAACTAAAGTAAAAAGACTTATATAACTAATTTTCTAATATAGGCTACTACCTTTTATCTAGGTAGGGAACTAACCGCCTAAGAGCTTAAGGAAGTGTTAATTTACTAGATAGTAATCTTATTTATATATTTAAGTAGATAGATATAATAAGTAATGACCCCCTACTCTACTTAATCACCCTATAATATATTAATAAGTATAATATTATTACTTTAGCGGCAGGATTATAGTATAGGCTATATAATAATACTATCTAGGATACTAGAGTAGTGTTATATATAGTTAATAAGATAAAGTTCCTTAATAAAGGTACCTTCTATATTAAGTATAGCGCTATTAGAGCTAGTAAGTTAGAATATATAATTCTAGGATATAGTAGTTATACGCTTAAAGGTAATATATAAAGCGTAAGTAGAATATATAATATTATCTTATAATATATTATATTAGTTAAAGGGTTCTATATTAATATTATCTCTATTAATTTAATAAAGAAGGTAAAGATTTAGATATATAGTCTAGATAATACTCTATAGTATAGCTTATATAAGTAAAATATTATTATTAAAAAGATTAAAGTAAATAATAACCTTTACTTTTAGGATTTCTACTTAATCTAATAGGAAAAAGTATACCCTAACTATAATAAACTACTTATTATAGTGGTAAAAGAAAGAAAAGAACACTTAAAGTATACTTCTACTACGCCTTTACTTACTTAAATAAATAAGGAAGTAAAGTAGCACTTATAGTTAAGGTACCTTAGTAAATAAGCTCTTAAGTATCTTATATATATATAAAACACTAAGATTAAAAGGACAAAGAGGATTAAATATAAGGTATATACTTAGGTATATATAAAGTAAGTTATATTATAGCGCCTAAGTAAGTGCCCCTTACTAAGACCGTTCTAGTAGTTAAGCTAGGATCTAATATAGTACCTACTTAGCTAGGATAGAAAATAATACCTCTTTATAATCTATAATAAATTTACTAGTAATTTATATACCTAAGCTATAACTAATTAATTATATAATATACTATTTAACTATATATTAGCTTTTTTAGCTTAGGTATAGAACTAATTTAAACTCTATATATATATACTATACTATAATAGTAAGGCTATACTTATTAGTATATATAGGTAGAGCGCCTACTAGCGTTAGGCTTATCTTTCTAGAATTAAACTAGAGATTACTCTCCTAGGAACCTATAAGCCTAATAGAGGTATAGAGCGTGTAAATTAGGAGGTATAGATAAAGGTAATTATAATAACTAAGGGAGTAAGCCTCTCTCTAAACCTATAGTTAGAGATTATAATTACTACCTACTATTTACTTAATATTAGCCTAAAGAAACACTTTAACTAGTAAATACTATATAAAGTACTATATAACTAGTTAGAGTTAAATTTAAAGTTACTAGTAACCTAACTAGGTAGTGATAAGCGGCCTAATTAGGGCCTATTACTAGTATATAGCTATTATACCTATGCCCTTAAGCGTGATTAAGAAGAGAATTAAAATTAGAAATAGTATAAGGTTAGCCCTTAAGGTTATATAAGATACCTTATTAGCTATATAGTAATAAACCTTTATTAGATCTAGATTCTAGTCCTTAAGTGTGTAGTTATTATATAGAATATCTAATTTAATAAAGACGTGATATATAGAATAAATAAAGACTACTTATTTAAGCTTTTAATTTAAGAAATAGAAGATTAACTTTAGGAGATTAAAGAGCTTAAACGTCTATATCTAATTCCTATACTTAATCTTATACTAGGTGTCCTTAGTTTAGGGGTAATTAAATAGATAGTGGGTTATTTACTTAATTAACTAAGTATTCCTTAAGAAAGATAATAGCCTATTTAGTAAGACCTAAGTATACCTAGTAAATCTCTTTATAATACTAAACCTATTATATAAGAAGGTACACACTATCTACTAGAGAATAACTCTAGCCATAAGTTAGTAGGAGTAGAAGCTAAAAAGCCTATGCCTAGTTATATATAAGAACTATTAGGGGGGCTCTTAACGCCCTCTAGCACACCTAAGCTAGATACTTAGGAAATTAAGCTTCTAAATAAGCTTTACCTACTAGAGGTAGAAGTAAATAAGTATCTAATAAATTAATTACTTAATTAACTATATAAGGCACCCTCTAAGCTAATATAGGGAGTTATAAACCCTTAAGCTTTAGAGGAAGCTAGTCCTATATATAGTTAAGTAAGTATAACTATAAATAAACTATTAAATAATCTTAGATAAAGTAATAAAATAGCTAAATAAAAGGCTAATAGAAAAGTTAAAAGTTATATTAACTAACCTAATAAGCCTAGGGTCTATACTATAATTCTAAGTAATAAGCCTAATAGTATACTATACCTAGTAGTATCTAAGTAATATAATTATATATTAGATAACTACTAGCTATTACTAATAGTATTTATAGTGTTTAATATAGCTATAAAAGAGTATATAAATATAAGTAGACTAGTAAAGTTAATCCTAGGCGTAAAAACTCCCTAGACTAATATAATACTTCCCCCTCTACTAAGGAATTAGAAGGAGATATTAACTTACCTATTATATAATTAATTTTAAGCTACTATATATTCTAAGATAGATAAATTTAATTAAATAGGTATATAGTTAAAAGTAAATAGAGAAGTAGGAGTTAAGCTAATACTACTAAAATAGTTATTTATCTATAAGTTTAACCTTAATAATATACTCTTATAATATAAAGCTTAAATAGTTATATAAGGTGACCTCTAAACACTTACTAAGAGTAAGAAAATATATACTATAATACTTATAATAAGGTTTTTTTATATTATTATTACTTTAGCTATATAGTATAGAATAGTTATTTTCTAATTTAATATTAAGAATATATTTACTAATACTATAAGGAATAATAATAATCTAGTTATATATATAATACTAGAAGGGTTTAAGGAGCTAGGAAAAGTCCTACTTATCTACTAGGCCCTATATAGGCTCTATAACTCACTATACCTCTAGTTCTAAGAACTATTTAGTACCTTTAAAGAGCTTAGCCTTATATAATACTTAGAGGACCCCTATATACTATATACGCTTAATTAATAAGTGTTTATTATATTTTATATTAATAATATTCTAGCCTTTACCTAGCTAGAATATATTCTAATCCTTTAAGTGATTATAGAGGGCCTTAAGGTAAAATATATACTATATAAATAAGGGCTAGCTACCTAGTTCCTAGGTATTAAAATAGTAAGAGACCTAAGTAATAGGCATATCTACCTATTATACTAAGCCTATATTAAAAAGTTAGTATATAAATTTAAGTATAATAATAACCTCTATATAGTAAAGACCCCTTTACTTATTACTAAGCTTCTACTATATAAAAAAATAGCTATAAAGCGTAAGATAAAAAACTATTAAGTAATTATTAGCTTACTATTATATATAATAGTTATAATATAAATTAATATCACTTTTATTATTTCCTTCTTATATAGGTTTCTTACTAATCTATCGCCTACCTATATAAGCGTAGTAATTTATATTATATAGTATTTATATACTATAAAGGAATTATCACTATACTTTAGAATAAATAATAAAGCGTGTATTATTATAATTATAAGTAATATGTCTTTCGCGGATAATCTTATAACACGTTAATTAATATAAGGATATATTATCTTCTTATATAGTAGACTAATTAACTAGAAGTTATTATATTAAATAACTATTATAACTTTAACTATAAAAGCTAAGCTTTTAACTCTATCTTATATAGCTAAGGAGGCACTTATACTATATAAACTATTTACTCTTATATATATATAATTACTAGTACTATATAAGATATTCTATAATAATTAATAAATAATTTAATTAGTTATTATTATAAATAAATATATAAATATATATTTTAGGTATATTAATTTATATAATCTCTAGCTTAAATAAGAATATCTAAGTAAATAATTTAAGTTAATATTTATAGTAATAAAGGATATACCTATAGATAAGCTAATAAAGAACCTATTTAAGTAGCTATTTATATTATAAAAAGCCTATATAAGTATAGTAAAGGTAAAGAAAATAATTATAGGTAAGTAAGTAATTAATATATAAGGAAGTAATAACTAGATTTCTTTTATTTAAATAATATATTAAAAAGGGCTTTTTAGCCTATAAAAAACACCTACTCTAATAAGACTTTATCTATTACCTTACTAAAAATAGTAAAAGTATACTTATAAAGTAACTTAGTGTTACCTACCTCCTCCTTAGCCTCTAGGCCTAAAAATATATCTCTATACCCCTTAGTATAATCCTCTAATAACTTAAAAATAAGGTATAAGGCCTTATAGCACTTACCCTAGTACTATAAATAATTAGTAGTTATTCTAGTAGAGTATTAGATAATTAAGACTTATACTCCTATAGGTCTTTACCTTAATTAAGGCTTATAGAGCTTAGGTAAAGGGTATAGCCTAGGGATTACTAGTATTAATATTAATAACTAGAATAATTATTTAAATATAAGAATATATAGAGGATAATATATATACCTACTAAAATAATACTAGTAATACTTAGAGTTACTACTAATAGTATCTTAGTAGATACTAGCTTACTTAACTAGGTTTTTACTAGTTAGGTATAAGCGTATATACTTATTATAAGGGATAGAGTATAGCTTACCTAGCTAGGGCTTACTATCCTTAGTAGTGTTAGCGGTAGTAGTAGTGGTAGTAGTAGGTCTAGCGGCGGCAGCGGCGCGGAGCTAGTCCTAAAATAGGGTATCTATCCCTAGCCTAACTTCTTCCTCCTCTTCCTCCTCCTCCTCCTCTAGGACGTTAAGGGTAGTGGCGGTAAGGTTATAAATACACTATATAAAGATTAGTTAAGCACTTAGCTAGTAAGTAGAAGATATATAATATAGGCTTTATACTTTATAACTAGCTATAAAGCCTCCTTATAATAGGTAATAGTACTATATATAGTACTAGTAGTCTTTTTACCTTAAAAGGACTTTTTAAGAATTAAGTTAATATAAGCTATTATATATAATAATACTAAGGAAAAAAGAAAAATAATATATAAGAGGAAAGCTTATAAATTTTATACTAAGCTTACTACTTATATTCTTCTTACTTAAGCACTTATATTATTACTTATAAGCTAATAAAAAAGGGGAGGTTAGGATATTACTACTAGGCTTATATATATATAAATAATTATTTAAAATATTATTTAGGAGCCTAATTAAGTAAGAAAAAGACCTTAATACTATAGAATCTATCTTTAATATAGCCTTTACTATAGATAATAGCCTTAGCTAGGGGGTATATTAAAGCTATAATAAGAGTAATATATATAGGCTATAATAGCTAGTAAGGCACTATAGTTTTAGCTACTAATTAGAAACCTATAAGAAGAAAAGGTACTTACTATATGCCCTAATATATATATAAAACTAGGTACCTTTTCCCTAAGGTTCTTTCCTTTTATTCTCTATATATAATATAGAATATGTTACCTAAAACCTTATACCTTCTGGTTACTTATTAACTGCGCCTCTGATCATTTAACTCATCATTCGTAAGCTCAGAGATAACCCAATTGCTGAGACTACGTGCTCGAGACAGGCGGAGAATGAGATGGACAGACCAGGGCCAAGGTGGAAGGCTGGCGATGCCAAGAGTGAGTGAGCAGCCAGAAAGCCACTTACACTGTAGTTACACATTAGCCAAACCGGTGGCGCCCAAAAGCACCAACTCGACAAAAGCCGCTAACCAGTTTTAAGGCTGTTCGAAAATTGCTGCGCCAAAGAGCGCAATGGGTCGAGGAGAAAGAAGATAGACGGATAAAACTTAACAAACTTAAGACGTAATACTAATGACACTCCCCTGCTACTAACTAGGTCTATCCCAAAATTGCTACGCCAAAAATAGACAATTGGTCTAGGAGAAGATGGACTAACAAACTTAACGAGTTTCGCGAACTAGGCATAATACCAACGACACTCCCCTCCTACTCCAACGAAAGTGGACGATGCCAAGTGGTTGATGGCAATGGAAACATCTCGTTTGAAGTGTGCACAACCGACGGAAAAGTGCGAAAGCAGGTCGCTTGTCTCCTTCGACAGGGTCTGCTAGGACAAGAAGAGGAGCTGCCTGCCGAGAAGGTGCCAGCCGCAAGCGACGTGACGCACAACTCAGGCAAGCCAACTGGTAATGACCAGCGTGAGAATGACTTGCGCCGCAAAGGCAGCAAAAGCTTGTATCTGCTATGGATCGATACAGTCCGACAAGAAATTTCTCATTGGATACGCCTTGAAATCTGCCAGCGCCGGCGTGCTCTCTAGTCTCTGTTTGTACAGCATGTTCATCAAGTTGGCCCCTCTCGCTTCTATTGGCTTCCATGAACGACTGACAAGTGTAGTCACGCGCGCTACGCTTGGATTTCTGAGCAAGACTGACTCTGTCAATCTGTCTCTGCTCGCTACAAGCTAGACGGCAGCGACCAAGAACCTGCCGTTCTTATCAACATTAATCTCTCCATCGAATCCGGAAACAAGATTGGCGTCATGGGGCGCACCGGCAGCGGCAAATCCTCTCTACTCTACGCAATTCTCGGGTTCTTGGAATATGAGGGCACCATCACCATTGACGGCGTAGACGTCAAGACTGCTGATCCTGACCAGCTTCGCTCCCGCATCATAACAATCACTCAGGAGCTGGTCGAGCTGGACGGCACAGTTCGCGATAACCTGCTTCCATACGACAAGACTTGGGGCGAGACAAGGCCGGGCAAGCCGGATGCGGAACAGCAAAGAGAAGCGGAGAGGCGAGACCAAATTGTCCGAGAGACTCTTATCCGGCTACGAATCTGGGATCGGCTTCCTCGCAAAGGTGGCCTGGATGCCGTGCTGGAGGACGTCGGGTACTCGTACGGAGAGAAGCAACTGCTGTGTATCGCAAGGGCAGTCGTGCGCAGGCGCCTGACAGGTAGCAGGCTCGTGCTGGTGGATGAGGCAACGGCCAACGTCGATACCTGGCGAGACTAGATTGTACGAGAGATGATGGTGGAGTATTTTCGGGCTTGTACCATGATTGTGGTTGCGCACCGCCAAGAGACCATCGCCGACACCAATCGCACAGTGCACATGGCAAACGGCCAGATTGAGCGTGTGCATGTCTGGGATAACTACCAAAGCTAAGCAGGTCCATACAGGTCATCATCTCTTGTACATATTTCTCCAAGTATAATAATCACGGGCATATATTTTACGTCGTCCAGTCTTTTTTCTTTTTCGTCATTGTGGCTCGTCTATGACCAGACAACACCAGCACGTTTTTTGTTCTTCAAGTGAAGACGGGGGAATCTGATCATCAAGAGTCTACAGCTGTTTTAGGCATTGCAAAAAGACTCAGTATGCATAGTGTACTATAATTACACCCTTCTTGAATAGAGAAATAATGAGAATAAAATCCGAAACGCCGTCGCTGAGGTTTTGCGCTGACCCGATGCGAAACCCCGTGCCAATTCTTTCCTTTTGCATCATCTTTTAGCAACAAGACGCGTCTCTTTCCAACGCGCTTCTGCCCGTCCTCTAAATCGCCGTCGGCGCGGCATCCTTGCGCCAGCCTCTGGCGCGCATATTCAGCTCAATCGTCTTCCAGATGGACTCGACGGCCTCCTTGTCGCGGAAGCGGGAGGCGTCCGGGCCGGCGCCGGCACCGGCACCACCAGCGCCGCCGCGCCAGCGGTCAATGGTGGCCGACAGCACGCGATGGCCCCAGTCGCGGACGTTATCCGGGAGCTGGTCGCCGCGCCAGCCGACAAAGACGCCCTGGACGTGCTTGAAGAGCTCGTTGGGGTTGCTCCACTTGTAATTTTTAAACTGCCACGTCTGGCCGGTGGTGAAGACGGCGACGACGCGGTTCCAGTACTCGGGCTTGAACTGCTCGGGGCCCTCGACCAGGATGAAGCGCATCGGGCGGCTCGGGTCCACGCCGCGCATCACGCGCTGCACGTGCAGCATGCTCACCGTCGAGGCGCCCGCGTCAGGCGGCACAAAGTGGCCGTCCTCGAGAAAGGAGCGCGCGTTGGACGTGCGCAGCAGCGACGAGGCCGACGGCGACAGCAGGATGATGGGGTCCGGTCTCCGGGACGGGCCCTTTTGGTTGAGGGACAGGGCCGGGTTCGTGACCAGGTTCGCCGTCGACTGCGACTTGCGCTGGATAAAGGGCGCGGCCAGCTTGCGTACGTGTGAAAAGTCCTATTGTATGCTTCCTGCGTTAGTGGCACGGCTCTCAAGGACGGGTTGCCGTCGATGCATTCGCGACCACAACTCGACGGGCAAAGACTGAGAGCAAACGAAAAACACCCACCGTAGGCTTGATTCCTCGTAGAACTGTATTGCGGTCTCCCATGCGACGCTCACTGTCGTATATGCTCGCCAGTCTAGGATCAATGGTGCCCTTTCCCGAGCGCGCCTGCACCGCCGCCGACGCAGTACCCGCCTTGGTCGCGGGAGCCGCCGCAGCCGCCTCGGCGTCGCCCGCGAGGGGCTTGATGTATTCCGACTCCTCGCTCGCGCCCTCGAGCCAGGTGATGAGGTCGAGACGCTCGATGAAGCCGAGGTTTTGGACCTTGGCCGCGGCGCCGCCGGCGCCCTCGAGCTCACCGTTGAGCGTCGTCGCCGAGGCGTTGTATTCGGGAATGGCCAGCTCGCGGTTCAGCCAGGCAAAGTAGATGGAGCGCAGGTCAACGGGCTTGTCGTTGGAGATGAAGCGCGTCGCGGCGTCCATAGGAAGGGCTGTCGGAGACGACTGGTCCGGGATCAGTAGGTGGCTGGCCTGCGCGAGACCTACCTCGGGGGAGCCCGCCTCGGCAGACGCGCTGGGGACAATGGCCTTCCCGGCCGCAATGGCCTGGCGAAGCCGCAGCAGCGGGTCTTGCTCGTTGGCCGCCATTTGTCTGTTGCTGAGGGTTTGTCGATGGGATTGGAAGGTTTTGAGCTTTCTTGGGCGGCGCCGGTGACGCTGGTTGGCAGGCGAAATGTGTGGCGCAAACGCACAAACTCGGCTTAGCGCGTCTTTGTTAGTGTGCGACAACGATGCACCTAAATGTAATGATAGACGGCAGACTGCTTTCAACAAGTTTCAATATCCATCTTCTTCTAGACTGCTTTCAACAAGTTTCAATATCCATCTTCTTCTAATTTTGATATTCCTTTGATATGTGTACTGCCATGAAAAAAAGGCGAGCATTCTTCCTAAGCCGAGTCTAACATCCAAATCCTGCCCGTCCACGGCCAACCAACCTTGAACAAAGTAAAAAAATGATGATGAAAAATGCATCAATCGCTCAGCCTTGCCGTGTGCACAATAGCCCATAAAACGCCAACCCGTGAAATTTCTCATAAAGACCTTCATGTTTCAAAAAAAGGCTCAGATGCCAAGAATGAGCTTCATCCTTTCATATGTATAGAAGCTCACTGCCGCCAGGGGAATCACCTTGACGTATCCAATGGTCAAGCCAACAAAGAATCCACGAAAACCGCGTTCCCTCCAAATCATGCCCGCTGTTTCGCCAATGCGCAACCGCCGACCGTCACCAACGGCACCGCCGACCTGCATGCGCCGGCGAATCACCTCGAGCGGATACGACGCCGTTTGCGAAACCAAGCCCGCCGCGCCACCAGCGCAGAGTTCAGCCCAGGACCGCAGGGCGGCTGGCTTCCCGGGAGGGTGGTTTGCCTTTTTCGGCAGCGTCGTGTATTCGGCAACCAAAGGATGCCGCAGCGCATCGCTGGCCGTGTCGTGCGTCAAAAAGGACATGCCGGCGTAGGGAAGCATGCCGAGGATGGTCGGGGTGAAGCCGCGGTAAAAGTTGACCAGCCCCTTGCGAGGCGTCACAGCCTCGACAACCTTGGGCGTCTCGCCGACGGGGCCGGGTGCGTTGGGTAGCCTCGCCGTGGCTGTCTTGTCCACGGGCTGCTCGTTGTATATTTGGCGGCAGATGGAAATGAGGGGTGAGCGGCCCTGCGCTTTTGTCTCAAAGGCCAAGCGCACTCGGATGACTTCGAGGGGATATGTGAAGAAGACGGATGTGACGCCTGCCAGGCTGCCGCTGAGAAGCCGGCGGAGGGGTGTCTCGTGGTTTTTGTTGGGGATGATGACGGCTCGTATTTGCTCATAGGCCAAGAATTTGATGCCGGCGTATGGAAAGATTCGAAGAAGCGTGGCTGAATGGCCGCGGAACAGACCGCGACTGCCCTCGTGGCCGTAAATGTCCTTCATGGCAGACAAGACGCCAAATGAGGAGCCGGTGTACTTGGCAAACTGCGGATTGCTAGCTTGGAACAAAATTTTTACTCTATCGAGCGGTGCGACCAACGTTTTTGCCTAGATTATCAGTGTTAGCAAAAGCGCTTCCAATCGATGCATTTCGTGCACCGAAAACTGGTCGGCTTATTCGGCTTACGGCACAACCGGCAACTCCGCCAGCGACGCCGGATCGCCAAGCATAGTCAAAGGAAAAGGTCTTTGACTTTGGCATGACGTTGTTCTCCTGGTCGGTCGGACAGATGGCGGGATCGGTCTTGGTGTGCTTCGCGGCGGCGACGCCATGGTGCGCTTTGGTCTGGGCGGCCTGGGCCATGGACGAGAGGTCCGCCGCGGACGACTGCGGCATTGGCGCAAAGGGGCGGGAGGGGAGGGTGGGGGAGGGTAGCAGCAATACGCAGGTTATGAAATAAACATGCCGCTTGCGAGGTAAAAGTGAAGAAGAGGGAGAGAGAAAGAGGCGGGCGGCCGCAAAGGCGGGGATGCGAGATGATCGTGTGTCGTTTGTCAAGGCGAAATTGAACTGGGCAAGTGTCTCGGGTTGCCACAACGGACCTTGGAGACCTGGAGACCTGAAGGCGTGGAGGCGTGGGGGAGCAAATAGCAGTCGCCGTTTTGGCAATTATCCGGCTCCCCGGAAAAAAATTAGTGCCTCATCATTCGCTCACAGCGCTTTGTCCCACGAGTAATTCCCTTGTTAGTTAGTTCTTCTGGTGGTGGGCGTTGCTCAAGTCTCTCTTTTCCCTTTTCCGTGGGCGAGCGAGCCGCTAACCCGTCACGGGCCCGTCTGCCGAAGCCGACAATTACCGAGAAATATTCGTGGGCGACTTTTTTGTCTTGGAGCCAAGTCGGCGTTATGCCGAGCATCCGGCCACCACACACTTCGACAACACACCTCGACACACCCGACACCCCACGTCACATCACATCGGCGTCCTCGCCGACCATTCCATTCTCGATATGCAAGCCATGTAAGCTGCAGAACATCAGACCAACCAAATCGCTACCCCAGACGTCATTTCATGCAGCAGCCGCCGCCGCGGCACTCCAAAGCCGCCTCTGCCCAGCTGCCCTCCTCCATCCTCTACCGCAGCCCCGACGGCGCCACTATCGTTGTTGATATTCCCAGATCGCTCGAGGAGAGCCAAGTGCGCCTTGGCGACGAGCATGCTGCGCGATGCCGGATATACTCCTCTACAGCCCCGGTCACGCCGTTTGCGACGCCCGAGCCTGCCCATGGCGTTGGTCCCGACGCCACTGCCTCGCCGGCGGCGCAAATTGACGCCTTGATGACGGCAGAGAGCCTGCGAAGCACACTCGACGCTCTATCGCGGGATTACACAGGAGCATACTGCCTGCCACGGCTCACAGCCCCGGAATTCTCCTCACCGTCGTCGTCGTCGTCGGCGTCGTTGCAGGCTGCCGACTCTGAACCGTACATACCACCAGACGCCCATCATGTCCATGGTTCCATCCACGACACAGAGCCGTCCTTTACACAACTCGCGCCCAAATTCCGTCTCATCATCATGGATCCCCCCTGGCCCAACCGCTCCGTCCGGCGTACGACGGCCCGCTACAAGACGGCCCGCTCGCTCTCCGACGTGCAGGCGCTGCTCCGCGCCGTCCCCGTCCCCGCGCATCTCGCCGACGACGGGCTGGTCGCCGTCTGGATCACTAACAAGCCCCGCATCGCAGAGCTGCTCGGCGGTGTGCTGGCCGAATGGGGCCTGCACGTCGCGGCCGAGTGGACGTGGCTCAAGGTCACGGCCGACGGGCGGCCGCTGTGCCCGCTCGACTCGGCCTGGCGCAAGCCGTGGGAGCGGCTGCTCGTGGCCAAGCGCGTCGGACGCCCCGCCCCGGACGGCCTGGCGCACAGGACCATCGTCGCCGTGCCCGACGTTCACTCGCGCAAGCCCAGCCTCCGCGGCCTCTTTGGGGACCTGCTCGACCCGGACTACGTCGGCCTCGAGGTCTTTGCGCGAGGTCTTACAGCGGGATGGTGGAGCTGGGGCGACGAGGTGCTCAAGTTTCAGCAACCACTACACTGGCACACAATGCAGAATCAGTAGCGTAGCAGTGCATACAATTTTTCCCTGTTTCATATCATGTACAAGGCAGCCGTGTCGGTACGCCACGATGCAGCTACAACTATGCGCGTCGCGCATCCGCTAAAAGTACAATGCCAGCTCTCTCTCTCGTCATTTCTCCAACAAGAGCGCCTCCATGCATGCTTCGCCTCTCCCGCCACCAGAACCCAGCACGCTTATTGCGCAGGCTTGGGCCTCCTCCTGGCCGCCTTATCCTTGGCGTCCTTGCGCGTCTCCTTCTTCCCCCTGCTGCCTGCCGTCGTGGTACCCGCCGCCTGCTGCACGACCGCGTCCCACTTGGAGTCGAGCGGCACCTCGTTGGACCACGTCTTCCGGCCTGTGACGAGGTCCTTGGCGAGGGCGGACAGCTGCTTGCGCTCGTCCGACCTGGGCTGGCGGCTCGCCATCGGGATCTTGAAGTTGGCCGAGTTGTACTGGTCCTCGCGGCGGTCAACCATTGACGCCTCGCGCATCTCAAACAGTTCGTGATTCCACGGTTGCAGGTTCTCGGGCGGGCTCGGCCACTGGAACGGCTGCGCGAGCTCGACCGTCATAATTTTGAGCGCCTGCGGCCGGTACGACGAGCCGGGTCGGTTCGCTCGCTCCGCCAGCGGCCGCCCCTTGACGTAGGAGCGCACCGTCTTTACCTCGACATTGTAGAGGTTAAACAGGTAGTCGCGGAGATCGAATTTGGTGAATGTGAGAGGGACCTGGAAGCAGGCTTCGTTTGCCGGGAGATGCTCCTTGTGAAGCATGGTGATGATGTGCGTCGGCCTGCCGGGTGTGTTCTCGTTAGCTGTCGTCCTGCCCTGTGTCCCTTGTCCCCTGCTGTCCCGGAATCTGAATGGGGAGAGCATACAGATAGACCTGCTTCTGACCAAGCCTGAAGCCTGGTAGCTGGCGCGTGACCGCTGCCTTGACTACCTCGGCCATTGCGATTTTTTTCTTCTTTGGTTTTGTGACGCTTCGTGCTCGAGACCTCCCTCCTTCGCTGATGTCGCGATGAATTTGTTCCAGAAAATGTTCATCGCTTTATCGAGGCGTGGCTAGTGATGAATGTTACTAAGCAAAACTGTGGCACCAGCGGCTCAGGCGCAGATTTTGCCCACCCAATCTGCCGTACACGGTACTCGGTACCACAATGCATCATCATCTTTGCCAGCCAACCAGCGGAATATGAATGGTCGGGGATCCTTTGATGAGCGCCCCGGAGACACCCCCCATCAATCGTCCCTATCACAAGCTACACAACTCGTCATCGAATGAAAGTCTGGCTGGCCGTAAACCTCTCGGCCTAGTGCGACCCGCGTGACCACAAACGTCATAGGTAGTGAATGCTGTGTAGCCAGTGCAAGTGCTGCAGTCGTTGTCGTATAACCTTTTCCTGACCTTAAAAATATCGGTGTGCGCAAGCACTGCTACTACAATGGCCATGCTCCATAGCTTGAATCGCCAACGTTCTGGTGCCTTTGCTGCCCATTCGCCATGCATCAGGAACCCACGACACAGTCGCGCCCGCTCACGGCATGGAACCAGGCCGCGGTTCGCGGCTATATAAGACAGGTCTATTGTTTTGGCACCGATGGCGGCCGTCAGGCGCTGGACGCGCTGCGCGAGAACCTCGACCAGGCGCTCAAAAGCGTGTGCCTGCGCATGGCTTACATGGCAGGTAGGCTGTCCCTCTCCAAAGAACAGCCTGGTATCCTTGTCTTGCACACAGGCAAAGGCGACCAGATCACTGTCGCAACGTGCGATGCGCGTGGCAACAAGAATTTAGCCTTTGTCAGGCTAAAGAAACTGGGTTTCCCTGCAGGGGCTCTTGTCGGGCCCCTGTTTGATAATGGCGAAACTCTGACTGAAGACGGCCCCCCGATTCCCGTCGCCCAAGTTCTACTCATTCTAGTAGACGGCGGCATCCTCATGTGCCCCTTTGTATATCACTCCATTACAGACGGGGTCGGGCTCACCCAGTTTCTTTCTGCAGTAGCAGCAGCAATGAAGGGCTTAGACATGTTTCCGCGCAAGCCGCTGAGCTACCCCAACAAGATTGACATTGCCATGCCATCAGGCTCAAAAGACAAGGGCAAGGACGCTGAGTTAGCCAATATCTTGAGCAAACAATGCCCAGACCTAAAATTAGTGAGGCCTGGCGCCAACCATGAAGACGATAATACCAGCATGTTTGCAGTGTCTAAAGTCAAATTTGGTGGAATATTCGTATTTGGTCCAGACAAGCTGCAGCTTATCAAAGATGCAGCCCTGTCTGCCGGCTGCTCCAGGAGGGTGTCTACGTTCTGCTGCCTGACCGCGATTTGCTGGGCATTCATGACCACCGCGCGGCTCAGAACCGTCGGCGCCGCGGATGAGGCGAGAAGAACCGACACCCGGTGCCGTGTGTTTATACCAACCTGGTGGGGAGACCGCTTGTTTCCGAAGCAGCTCGCCCACTATGCAGGAAATGCCGTGGTATTTACCGAAGCCCGCCACGGCGCTGCGGACCTGTTCACCATGACGGAGACGGCGGCGACCAACTTGGCCAAAGCCAGGGGCGCGCTGGCGCGGGTGGTGCAGACTCTCGAAGCGGCGCTGGGCAGCGTCGACGAAGGGTTCGTCAAGACGCGCTCGGCGCTCTTCAATAGCGTTCGCGACCCGCGGCAGATCCAGTACAGCTTCACGCCGTCTGATCCCACGCAGCTCTTCTTCAACTCGTGGCGCCGACTGGGCGCCGACATTGAGTGGACGATACCGACCGCCGCCGGCCCGAAGCGGACGACGGCCGACGCGGTGCGCAAGAGTCAGAGCGAGTGGAATGAGAGCGCCGGCCTGATCATGCCAGGACGGCGTGATCAGGAGGAATACGAGGTCGTCCTCAGCTCAGACGCCGACTCTATGAAGGCACTGCGAAACAATCAGGCATGGAAAAGTTGGGTCGACAGGGAGGTTTTTTGAGAGCCAGGCACATCAGAGGGTCGCCATAGCCGCTTACATGCGATCTTCGTCTCACTGTTTTACGTTTTAGTCGGAAAAGGAAAAGCATACAGAATTACTTAAAGTAGAAAAAACCCTTGATTATATAAAACACAGTTCTGCTGTAATGTAAGAAGATTATCCGCTATCCTCCGCCAGCCAAAGGGTAGCCCAGGTGCAGCCTGCCCACGTCCGGACGAAATTGTCCCGGCCTGATGGGAAAGGCTCTGCTGAACAACTGCCTCGTGTTGTCTGCTGTCCACTGGCCGGGGATGTATTCCCTCTCGAGATAGTCGAAAATCTCCAAATCCTGTACGCTTCTGGTCCCTATCCACCCTGTGTCCTGCAGGTCGTAAAGCATGGCCATCCTGTAAATGTTGGCACGATGATCAGCACAGTATTACACCCCGGTAGCAAAGGGAACAAAAGGTATCAGTAGAACTCACATATGGTGTCGTCGTCCACATAGAGAGCCCGACTCCAACGACGGCATCATTTGGTATTTGTGCCAGCCGTTGAAAAAAACCGTTTCCAGGACCGCCTTGCCCGTTAGATGCTCCCGAAGGCAGTGGTAAGTCTGCCTGTGGAGGAGATCCAACGGCGGCCGCTCGTAGCAGCTCATAATCTGCAGCGTCAGGGTCCCGCAACCGCCTGTGCGGACATTATCGCACGGCTGCAAACTTAAACACGCCTGCAAGGTCTCCCCCTCAATAACCAGAAACCACTGGTTCTTTGGGCCGCAGTCATTATACTCACTATAGTCTCGACACCCGTAGCGCTTTGAGCTGACGTGAGTGAGAGCGTCAACGTGGAAGCAGCGTATTGACTGCAGCAGGATGGGGTGGTTTCGAGGAAAGCTGTTGGAGTAGAGCGTGTCGTGAATGAGCCAGAATGTGTTCCTTTGGCTACTGAAATTCATGTTTCTCCTATAATGATACATTCAGTAATGTATGTTGTAAAGATGTTTGATGTCTTTGACAAACTGCCCGGGAACATGCCAGGGTTTATATATAAAGAAAGCCCGGATACGCGGTGAATCATGGTTTCACAGTACCACGGTACCACGACTTAAGGCTATATTGAGCAAACAAGCGGAAAAAGCAACGACGATGGCTCGGTGGACTCAGACGCCTCAACACAGCGCGCGGTAGACATACGTTATACAAGACAACAGATGTAGTTGGCCGCCGCTGTGAGACCATTATTGTCATACACATTGACGGCATCGTCAATCGGTGAGTGCAATCATTGATACCCGAGATCAGACTCAGTCGTCATAGTGCATTGTTATTCAGCAAATAATTAATTGTCGGGGAACAGCAAGCTGTAAGTCGCCTCTGGGCCAAACGAGGCGATCGCCTGCTGTGGGGTAGCCCGATCTGGCAATACTTTGATGTTTCGCACAGTTTTCACCTAACATTTAGTCTGTTTCTTTGAATTGACAGTCTAACAAACCTTGAAAGGTAGACCTTTGAGAATGATGCTGCTTCAGAAAGAATATGAGAAACCACACTCTTTGCCTTTGTTGTTTTACAACTGTATCAAAGACATCCGCACAGTGCCTCCGTCGCGAGCCCCACTCCGCGATGCCGCTCACTTGAGGCTGCGTCATCTTTCTCTCATGTACAAACAGCAACACAATTGCAAAACGCGGGGCCCTTTGACGCCACGGCGTCAAAATCCTTGACAATGGACGATTCGGATTTAGAATCTGCATATAAGAGCGCAGATGCCGCTGCTGCCGCCGCCGCCGACGCGCCGGCCAGAACCAACGCAAACACCGAAGCAGGTGAAGACGACGACGACGATTACGACGACGCTGATGCGCCAAGAAGCAGCAGCAACAGCAACAGCACCCCGGAAAAGGCAGCCCCCGCCGCACTCACCACCACCGGCGACATGGAGCATCTATGGGAGCAGCTGGAGCTGGAAAAGTCGCGGTACCCCGGCGCGAGCACCTGGGCGCGCGACGAGGAGCGGCTGTTTGAGCTGCTCTTTTTCCGGCAGGACCTGCCGATCCTGCCGTCGCACTGGGAGCTCGACATGAGCGCCGTGCCCATCTCCGAGGCCAATTTTGCCGACGTCGAAAACGCGCCGGTCGTGTATGCGCATTCCACCGACTTTCGAGGTGTGTGTGTGTGGTGGCTCTGGTAGCCCCGACGGAGCCCATTCCCTGTCCTGGCCATGATTCGCAAGAAGCGACTGCTAACGAGAGACCTATCCGGGTGCCGGGGGAAAACAGCCACCACGGCGCTCGTGCGTCTCATTGAGCTCACTGCCGCCATCCGCACCACCAGCGAGTCTGGGCTGCACCAGCGCGTGCCGGGCATGATCAAGGACGGGCTGGACCGGTTCCTGGCGTGGGCCGCCGAGGACGGCGGCTACAGCCACCTGCGCGTCGTGCCCAACATCATCACCGAGGTCGTCGACACCAAGATGCTCGAGGGCGATATCACCGCGCTCCTGCAGGGTCGCATGCGCGCATTGGCCCGACTGCAGCGTGAGTTTCTCCGCGCGGACCGCGACCCCGGCACCTTTTGGAGGAACGTCGCCGCGGCCGCCGCCGAGGGAGGAGAAGAAGGAGAAGAAGAAGAAGGTGACGACGACGACGACGACGATGACGTCTTTGCGGACAGAAAAAGCTTGCTGCTGCAGAACTACTTGTCGCCCCGGCGCGACAGGCACGCCAACAAGTACCGGCAGCGAAACACGCCAGGTCGACGACGACAACGCCTTCGTAGCGACAACGCGGCAGAGGATGAGCTCGCCCGGGCGCCGCTCGCACAGACGGCCGCCGGCCACTCGGGCGCAGCGCCTAGGCGACGCCGCCCGTTTGCCACGGGTCGTCCCGCGACGGAGCTCGACGAGCTGGCGCAGCCTGGCGATTCCGTGACGGGCCTGCTCTCCTCGTCCGGCAGCGAGCGCGACGGCCTCTTCTCCGCGGCCGCGTCGACCGCCAGCCTCGTCAGCAGCCCCAGCCCGGCCGCCGTCGTCCGGTACCGCCGGCCGCCGCCCGTCGTGTACGGCTTCTTCATCCTCAACAGCTCCGTCTTCATCCTCACCGCCGACGCGTCGCGGGGCGATAACGCGTACGTGAGCTTCCACGTCGAGACCGACTTTCTGGACCAGCGCCAGAGCGTCTGGAACGCGCTGACCCTGGCCATTGTGACGTGCCTGGCGCGCGACGACATGCGCCGGCGCACCGAAGACTTTGAGCCGCTGGCGGCGGAGGAGGACAGTGATCCTGATTTATAAGGGAAAATTTTTACCCCCAAGATGGGAGACGCGGTTTCTTGTTGTTTTCCCCTATAGCTTTTCTTCAGGTGTTTTTTTTTTTCGTTTCGAGCCGATACTAGTACTCTGGAGAGTTGCTCATGTGTCCTTTTTTACTGTATTTTTCCAAAAGTTTCTACATGTTAGATACCCCATGATAGCTAGCTTATGAAGCAAGGAATAGCTCAGACTCGGAAATATGATGATCAAGATCAAGGACGAGTGTAATCAGGAGTATACAGTGATTATGTGTGTTGTAGCTGAGTTTTCCAAGCTCTCATCGTCTCATCCTCGTATTTCTTCTCTAATCTATACATGCCGACTCAAGAAAACAAGTCTCGAATGCGTAGGGAGCGGTATGTCGAGATCCCACCCCCAAGTCTATATGCGCCACTCCAAAACGCCAAGCCAAAAGACTATTCCTTCTTCTGGCGACCACCCAATGAAAATGGAATAAATATTACAAAAAGTGTCCGGCCATGAAATGTACATCAAGCCGTTGCCTCCTCTTTTTTTTAATCAATCGTACATGTGGACACAGGCTTGCGTCATGCATCGCTGTGTCTCACTCACCCACTCTCTTCCTCTACCTACCCTATACACAGGTGAGTGGCTCTTTCTCCTCTTTGACTGTCTCGTAAACCAGCGCCGGGACGTTGATGACCACAGAAAGCGCTATATCGATGAATGTGTCGTGGTTGATGTTACATGTCGCTTTCTTTTTCAGCGGGCATCCAGACGTTGAATTGTCGCAGGAGCCGTTGATACAAGAAAAGCATGCAGCCGCTTTGAATAAACGTCCAGACGCCACGCGGCCCGACGCCACGAAACCACCCTCCCAGACCTTCGGTCTTGTAAATGACCTTGAGGCCTGTCATGACAGACGACGTCTCGAGCGGAATGGCGCCAGGACGTGGGCGATGGGTACTGGGCGAGGACGTTGATATCAAGCGCTTCTGCGGAGTCGGGTCCTTGGCAGATGCGGAGCAATTTGCCGTCGCGGAGGGATTTACTTGCGTCTGGAGCCGAGTCTTGACAACATCGAGAGGGCACGTTATCACGCCGGCGAGACCGCCCGCCGCCGCACCCGTAAGGAGCTCAAAGCCGACGCCGATGTCGCGGCTCTGCTGGTACTTTCGCGCCCACGTCTGAAACTGTTCGTAAAACATGAATTGCAGAGCGGAAAAGGGCAGGTCGCGGTAGAGCGTAGCCTTGTAGCCATGGAACATGGCGGCCGGACCTTCGGTGCGAATAATGGTGCGTGCGGCGTCGACGGTGCCGCGGTAGTTGTAGCCAGAGCTAAAGTGGGGGTTGTTGTATCGCCCTTGCAGCTGGAGTCGAGTCTTGAGAACTTCGGAGGGCACGTATACGATGGAGGCGGCCAAGTCACCGAGGAAACCTGGCATGTCCGCAGTTAGCATTGTGGCCCGGCCAAGGACGTTGGTAAGGAGGACAAACCGGCGCAGAGGTAGGAGAGGTGATGTTGCAGCCCGTGGTCTATGAGGAATCGTTTGCTCCATTCGTAGGTTCCAAAGAACATGAGTGTTCCAGGAAAGGAGCCGCTGAGCGCGGGAAGCCATCCGCCATAAAGGCCTCTTCTGATTCCTTCTTGCCGTATTATTGTGTAGTATGACGAGGCCAGCGAGCGATATTTCGACGGTACGTTGGGGTCACCTTGTTGTCGAGTCTTGACGGTATCAAGAGAGTGCATCAGCATGTCTCCAATGGCACCGCCTGCTCCTCCCGCAAGCATTGCCTACGCCATGGGGTTAGCGGACTGTTTCCAACCCTGAGAAGTAGCATTGACAGCTGCAACAAACATACGTGGCTGTAGGGCGGTCGCCCCTCGGTTTCGAGATCTTCTTGCGGACTCATGGCGTCTGTGCTCACGAGTCCTCCTTTTCCGGTGTCGGCAGAATGGCTTGCAGGCTGCCCTGCATGGCGGGAATCGGAGGGCAGGCCGGTGAGGGGTGCCGTCGCAGTCGCAGTCGCAGTCGCGGAAGGATCGGGGGCTTCAAATCCGAGATTTTTGAAGCCCAGTGGCATGGCCAAACGACACAGACGACGGGCCGCTTTGAAAAGCCCGCGGGTTGTAGCGTAGGTGCAGTTCTCCCTGAGGTAAAGAAGAAAGAATGGGTCGACTCGAGTTTTCTGGCGCAAAGAGAACGAAAGGGGAAAACGGCTGAGAAAGCAGTGGCGAGATGCAGCGCAAATGACAACGAAATGCAGACCCGGCGCCGTGACTATGCGATTGACACACTGACGATGAATGCGAAGAGGTTGAAAGACTGGTATTTCGAGCGGCCGAGATGATTGTGTGGATGGATATGGCTGTTTGGAGACACCGACGGTCTTCGCCTGTGGCTGGTCGAACTTTTTTTTTCGCGGCTCCGAGCGCTAAATATCGCCGTAGTGATTTGCTGGGTGGTGCGCCGCGCTGCTATGATTGGGCTGGTGCCTGACGGAGCCACTTTTGGCACAGGTACATGCCAAAGGATGTAAGCCAGTCACAGAATGCTTAATTGAAAATATGTTTTATGATTGAAATGAAGTGACTTTCCGGATATGAGATGCCAAATGGGTGCCACTAGGGAGCGCCGGGTTGTATCGAGGTCAGCCAGCTTCATTAATTTGTGCTCGCGTGAAAGAACAAGACGCTATATCTATACAACTAATATACAAAGAAAACCTCCCATTTTGATATACATATTGTGTCGTTTCAAGAATGCAAATTTACCGTGGACCGCGTTCAATTGGCCGCGGTATATGCTCCCACCACTTAACGGCACCAAACTTGTGAAAGGGATACAAGATGTGGGTAACTTTGCCCTCCAGCAACCGTTTAGACACCGGCCCGTAGGTATTGCTGTCTCTTGTCTCTCCAGGACGGCCATCTCCCTCTACCCAGATGTGCCCCTCGGGTACCTTGACTTTGGGAAACTTGTACGGCGGGCGCGTATGAACAGTGTCTCCCTCCAGGCCAACTATTCGCTTGATAGCTACGGTTTCTGGCCGGCTTGGACTCCTGTACTGTACGTTAGTTGCCTGTATATATAGAGTTCTCGAGCTGCACTGGAGGCGACGAGAGCGAAAACAGTTGCGCCATCAGATCTGTTACCAGCCTTACCTCAGAGTCACCACCATGCCCCTTTGCAGATTCTTTTGCGGCGACCACTTCCATACGAGAACCACGTCGTTTCGTAAAGTCGAGTCTTTCTCCTCATTGATAAACGGATACATGGAGTGTCCCGTCACCACCGTCGTTTCCACGACGTAGTCATTCATCCAAGCCACCGCCGGCAGCCATGTCGCGAAGATGCCCAGTCTCCAGACAGTCAGGCCCGCTGCGCTTTTTGGCCGCCAACCGGGCCAACTCTGTATGCGCGCCCACAGTGATGCCATGGTTGGCCGTAGAGACGCGCGTATCGCCTTTTCGTCGACAAAGTCTGAGGTTGTATGCTGATGTTGACGTTGAAAGCTTAGCTTCACATCTTGCTGTCTGAAAATGGACGTTCGGCGGTTGAGTGGGTCAGACGATGAACCCGTCATTGTTGCTACGAAACTAAGTCACAATTCACAATTCACCTCAGCCATCGTCACAACAGTGCGGCTGAGCAAAATCTTCAAGATTCGAGATTGTCAATGCCATTCACCAAATCGTCCCAAGGTTTGAGGGTCCTTGGCTACCACCGAGCTTCGGGTGCACAGACTCCCTACTGTCAGTCTGTCACCACCCATGACGTGTCAAATATATGCCATGTTCTATTCTTTTTTTAACCAATCTATGTAATTGTCTCGTCGTTGCCGAGATACCCATAGATGCCTTCCCCTTCACCGCCCACGCTCTGTAGCACTTTTCTCTGCCCTCGGGTTATCCCGAAAAAAATTTCAAACTGGTCTCTGCTTTTGGTCTTCATTTACATCGTCTCAGGAATGTTGTCGTCGCTCTCGCTCATGCTCTCGTCACCGCTAACCTCGGCGTTTTCACGCTCCTTCTTCTCCATGAGGGCCTGCAGCTCAGCGTCATCGCTCTCCGTAACGGCCTTGGGCTCCATCTTGACGGTCAGGTTGCCACCCGCCGCCTCAATGCTTTTGCGAATATCCACAATCGCTTCTTCCAAACGCTTAATACCGACAGTCTTGTCCAGGCAAGTGCTGGTCAGAACATAGAGCGGCGGCGAAACGAGCTTGACCTTGACTTGGGTATCCTCGGTGTTACCAGCTTCGGCGGTGCGCAGGGCGGTCTTGACGGCGTCGATACCCTCGTAGCCGAAGCAGGTGACTTCGATATCGGCACGGACCTTGGTTGGTTGGGGGGTCAGGCGCTTGCCGATATAAGACTTGAGCTCGTCGGCGACAGGCTGGCCGGGGAAGATAATGTCATCCCAGACTTCAGGATTGCTGTGGAACGTGTCAGTATCCACTGTCACTTGTCCGCACCAAATGAGCGCAGGCGCATAATAACATACGTGATGGACAGCTTGAAAGCATCAATAGCGTGGCCGAACTTGCGGTTTAGAGGCCAGGCGATGGTCTCATACAGCTGCTCGATGGGTACCAGGGTCTTCTCGGCGACGTGGCGCATGATTGAGTGAACCATCTTGCCCTTGTTGTATCGCTCCTCGCACTTGATGATGTCTTCGGCAGACACACGACGTTTTGAAAGATCGATATAGCCTGTTTGCTATTAGTCTATGGCTCCATCCCGTCGCGTTGCAGCTTCTTCCTAGCGGGAGAACGCAACATACCCTTTTCCTTGTCCACTCTGAGAACGACGACAACCTCATTACGGCCGACTCGAATGAGCTTCTGGATACTTCTGATACGTCGTCGCGAAAGTTCGGAGAGCAGAATCATGCCGTCAATGTCGTCGTACTCGAGAAGCTTGACGTAAGCTCCCATTTCGGCGATCTATATGATGCGATTACCCAGTTAGAAGATCTGTTGCCCTCCGATCGCGTCTTTGAAAATCAAGTCGGTTCCGAGTAATTCCTTTTCTGCGCGTCCAATCGTTCCAAGGTGGCCTGACGAACCTGCTTGACATTGACCATGACAAAGCTGTCAATCTCCGGGAACTTCTCCTCGTAAAAACGGCAGTTTGTGAGCGACATCTTGGCGGTAGTTTCGTCTCCCTGCTGCAGCTACAAAACCGTTGGAAAGTGCACAAGGTCAAAAGCGTCGTCGAGAGATGTTGGGCACGAGAGTCTCCTGTGGGGTAGGGGACTAGGAGTCACCCTCTTTTTTTTCTGGTGGTGCTTTTCGGAGGGAAAGTGGCGCGCGAATAGTATGCCAGGTCCAGGTTCGTCCAGAGTCTTGCGCGGAATCAAAGGAGCTTGGGCCGCTGTGGAATTATGCACCCCGAGGCTGTTTATCGAAGCGTTGAAATTATAGCACAAAGCGCAATTTTGACACACAAATTGAATGTAAAGCAGACCTCAGATGGTGGGGTGGCGGGGTGTGGCTGATGCCAAAGGCGGTCATTTTTGGCAAAAAGCGCCACAGGCAGTTTTCACGGGCTTGCTTTGCGCTTGGGAGGCTACACGTGACTCTTGGCCGATGTAAACAGACGAGGCGCAACTTGGGATACTAGCATCTGGAGCTTGGGACATTTTGGGAGTTCCGAATATAGCATTGAGCATTACCATGGCTCCTGGTAAGTTACGGCCTATTCGCCTATCATGGCATTACCACGATTGCGTCTTTTTCTGGGTTCAAAATGTTAACAACTTTGCTCACTAGCAACACAAGTCGAGCTGTCGCCGCCGCCTGGCGACGCCGTATCTGCTGTCGTTTTTGCGCCAGAGTCCAGCACGAAGCTGCTTGTTTCCTCTTGGGACAAGAATGTCTACCTCTACGACCTTTCCAATGGCGCCAGCGATGCCAAACTGGCCAACACATATGAACACAGAGCGCCTGTGTTGGATGTATGCTTTGGCGCAAGTGACGAAGAGGCGTACACAGCGGGCATGGATTGGGCCGTCAACAGGTGCAGTACCTTTTCATCCATGATAGTCGTCGCGTGGCAAAAACCAACCCACTAACCAGCATATGTCTACAGGATTGACCTCGCGACCGGCGAAAAAGTCCTCGTCAGCAAGCACGCCGCTCCTGTCCGCAACGTCCGCTACTGCGCCAACCACGGCATCCTCGTCTCCGCCTCGTGGGACTGCAGCCTGAACCTGCACGACGCCGAGAACCCCTCCAGCACGCCCCTCCGTGTATCCCTGCCCGGCAAGCCGCAGGCCCTCGCCGTCAGCCCCTCCAAGGTCGTCGTCGCCATGACCGGGCGCATCATCAACATCTACGATCTCGACGCCATAAAGGCGCTGCTTGCCCAGGGCGGCAGCGGCGCCGACCTGAAGCCGTGGCAACAGCGCGAGTCCTCGCTGCGGTACCTAACGCGCGCCCTCGCGTGCATGCCCAACGACGCCGGCTACGCTACCAGCAGCATCGAGGGCCGCGTAGCCGTGGAGTGGTTTGAGGACACGGCCGAGTCACAGGCGCGCAAGTACGCCTTCAAGTGCCACCGGCAGCCGGCACCCGACGGCGACGGTGACATCGTCTACCCCGTCAACGCTCTGGCCTTTCACGCCGTCCACGGCACGTTTGCCTCGGGCGGCGGTGACGGCACCGTGGCGCTCTGGGACGCAGAGGCCAAGCGCAGGTTAAAGCAGTACCAAAAGTCGCCCAACAGCGTCGCGGCGCTGGCCTTTTCCAACAATGGCAAGTACCTGGCTATTGGCGTCTGCCCGGGTTTTGAAACGGCCCAGCAGGACTACAACGGCGCGGGCCAGACGATAGTGATCATCCGGGAGCTGGGAGAGAACGAGGCCAAGGGCAAGGGGTCAAAATAGAGGGTATTCAAGCAGAAATGGAGAAGGAGAATAGCATGTGCTTCGCATGACTGATTGGCATTATGTGTTTTATTTGCTTGGCCGAAATGGCGTTCGGGTACTTGGAGTAGGAATGAACATTTACTCAAAACAGAATCTTTAGGGGCCATGTAGAATTTGATACCTAGATATTGCAGGTGGGAGAAAACAGCAGTGCGACGTATACACATGAGAATCGAGCAACTGTGGAATTAACGACGATAGGCAAACGGCGCGGTATACAGTCAACAAAAGTTGATATACCAATGCCACCAGAGATTCCCAGCCAGAATCTTCTCATCTACACGTTCTTCATGGAAATGTTCCCAGTTCCCATCGATTCAGGTGCGGGCGAAAGACCTACTCTGCCACTTTTGAAGGTTTGATGGGCTACAAGAGGGTCAGCAGAACAGAAGCGAGTGGAATACGTGCAACGTACCTGGGCATCCTCAACGTGATCATAGTTGCCACCAAGTACGGCGAATTTTACGTTGCCCTGCGCTGTTGGCATCTCCTTGCCCCAGAGAAAGCTGTTTGGGAACCCCAGGTCAAACGGTACCGCAGCTTCGATTTCTTTGATATCCCCGGGGTTCAATTGGATGTTGAGGGCGTCAATGTTTCCTTTAATGTGCTCAACCTTGCGCCCGCTAAGCACTGGAAAGACGTAGGGCGCCTTGTGCATGACATATGCAATGGCGACACCGGTGGTAGCCGCATTTTTACGGCTTGCAACAGCCTCGAGTGCGGCAGTGACCTTTGTCTGCACCTCAGTATACTGTTGGTTCGATGTGCCCTCTTGAGCCCTGCGTTGCTCTGCGGTCTTGAACTTGCCGCCGCCCAGGGAGCCCCATGGAGCGAGCGCCATTCCCTCGGCACGGCACATGGGGATGATGTCACGCTCAAAGTCTCGATGAGCGGCTGACCATTGACCCTGGTAGACGCTGAATTGTCGCATACCATGGTTTCTGGCGTACTCGTTTGCTTTACTTGATATATGTGTTAGACAAGTCGGCTTGATGGTCAGTACAAAGTCACTTACCTAGCAACCCATGCTGGGGCGTCACTGATACCAAGGTACAGCACTTTGCCGCTGAGGACGAGGCTGTTGAGGGCTTGCATCATTTCCGGTATCGAGGTACTGTAGTCCCACCAGTGAACGTAGAGCTACAAAACGCAACAAGCTCAATAAGGCGACTATATATATGGGTTCAGCTCTACTCACCAGATCAATATAATGCGTCTGTAGTTTCTGCAAACTTGCCGCAACGGAAGCATGGAGGCTTTTGCTACCACATCCGTTCAAGTTGATTTTAATGTTTGCGTCGCCTTCTAGGGGTACAAAGGCTGTGGTGTACTTGGTGGCAATGACTAGAATGGCCATCAGCCACACAGCAGTTTGAGTAGATCATGTACTTACCCATCTCATCGCGGTTCCGTCGCCTCTTCATCCACTCGCCAAGCCGGATTTCACTCTCTCCTGATTGGTAATTGTTGGCCGTGTCAATGAAATTGCCCCCCTTTGCTCATTAAAAGATGTCCTCGACTAAGTCGATGCGGCGGCGAGACTTACTTGCTCGTAAAAGTAGTCTAGGATTTCCTCCGTCGTTTCTTTGGTACACTCTCCGAACCAGTGTACCCAGCTGTCTCCAAAGTTCATTGCCCCCAGGCATATAGGACTAACCCATACAGAAGCGGTCGGCGAGAGTAGCCTGTATCGGCCCAAATTGGATTTCGGTGGCGGGGCAGGAGGGAAGTACACGGGCATTTTCAAGGTTGGTGAATCGGGCACGCCGTCTTATCACTCAAAATACTCAATTCCCGGTGACTTGCTCACTTGGACGGATAAACTGGCCAGGACAAGAGATATGAATGTTTAAGAAATAGGGAGACACCACAAGTCGCGATACTATGGCCCCTTTAACAGGCTGCAGGTTGCTCCTGCCAGGCAGGGTTGGCGGCACGAACCCAGATCATTGAGCTGCTTGAAATACACTGTATGGTGTTCTAGAATCAATTATGCCCCCCCCCTCCAAAAGTGGCATTAGAAAATGGTTCGCTCCCAAAAGGGCATTGTCTGGGTGGAAGTCGTCACCAATCTTCACTTAGCCAGCAAAGGGCGCGATGCCTCGAAAGAGCATGTTATTCGCTATTGCAGCAGGTCGTTTGCAGTTCGCCGTAGTGTCCGTGTTCGCCTTACTAAACACTCCAGGTAGTTGGTATCGCCAATCATAATATTTCATGGTGTTGCAGCCACCAGCTGCAGCCACCAAATGCAGCACTCTCATTGGCTCGCTACGTCGAATGACCCACAACTGTATGATAGACCTGTAACTCTTAATAGGGCAAATGTGGCCCTAAGCAAGTAAGAACATTAACACTAAGAACCCTACGTATTATACTATATAACCCCTTATAATACTAACACTAATTAGTAGTTATAAAACTATAGATAGTTAGGAATTATTAAGAAGAGATAAACTTTTTATTTTAATATAAAAATATTATACTACTAAATAAGCTAATTTAATAGGTCTAGTTATAAATATATTACTCCCTTATAGAGTTTTCTTAAATATAACCTCTTCCTAAAAAAGATCTAGTAGCTATTAAGTTATTAATTCTTAAGGGATTTAATTATCTTATTCTATTATAAAAAATTAAAATTATTAAATTTATTTATTAATATATTATCTTTATTATAATAAGGTAATAGGAATATAGATAATAAGGGGGCCCTTATATATTTAGGAATTATTACTAAATATATAAAATTTATCTTAAGTAATTAAGAAGATATAGAATTATTAATAATTAATATACTTACTATTATTATTACTTAAATTAATAACACTATTATTAATTTTATTTATATAAATAAAGATAATAATCTAAGAGGGATTTTTATATATATTATTAAGGACTTTACCCTCTAAATAATAGTAACCTTTATTAGGGAAAACCTACTTATTATTTATAGCTTTTATAACTAGCTATATAAATATAGTGTTTATATAGTTAGGTAGCTAAGATACTTAATTATAAAAGCGCTTAATAATTTATATAAGAAGAAAGAAATACTAGAATAAGATAATAATTAGCTACCTTAAGTTATTCTTAAGAGAAAAGTAATAGAGGCTATAACTACTAGAGTAGCTATCTTTAGAGCTAATAATAATATATACTAACTAGAAATAGGTTAAAGCTAAGGCTAGGATATTAGTGGCTAACTATAAGTTATTAATATCCCTTATAAGCTTAAGTAATTAGTAAAGAGTTACTTAGACTATAAGAAATACTCTAGTAAGAGGGATAAATTTATTTATATTAAACTTAATATCTTCTATAATAAATATAACTACCTTAAAGTACTAGAAGTAATATAAGTAAGGGTACTACCTATTATACTAATTAGTACTACCTCTAAATACTATATAGTATAGTTATCTTACCTTAGGCTAGATTATAATAGTCTTATACTATATATTAAGTAGTACTTTAAGTTACTAATTATAATAGAGAGATACTATACTAAATAGTATACCCTTAGTCTTTAGAAAACTATTAATAAGAGCCTTAGTAAGCTTATAATTAAATATATTAATTATATTATTAACTAAATTTAGAAGCTATACTATAGCCTTAACTAAGAAAAAGGTAATAGTAATAGTAAGAAAAGAGAGGCTCTCTATAGTGCTATTATTAATATTAAAGCCTATACTATAGTATTAATAAAGCTAGACCTAATATTTAATAGCCTTGCTACTAAGCTTAGGTAGGTAGCTAATTTATATAAGAAGAAGAAAGCCGCTAGTTACTAGGCTGCTTTTATTACTAATTAAAAATACTATAATTATCTAGTTAATAATAATAACTACTGCCCTACTTATAATAATTAATACTAATAAGCCCTAAATACTTATAATAATACCCTAGGTAATTCTAGCTAATTTAGAGAGTGTACTAAGAAGTGTTATATATATAATAAAACTAGCTACTAGTTAATAAGGCACTCTAACTCTAAGTATATTATATTTTATAATATATAGTTTAAAAAGAAGAACTATAGATTACTACTAATAGAGAAGAGATTCTAGTTATTCCTAACTAAATTTAAAGGTAATAAGTACCCTAATAAGGTAAATAAGCTACTAGAGTAGATATATACTATTAACCTCTTTAATAATAATAACTATAATAATAAAGATAAACTTAGTAAGAATTTCTTTATCTTATTAATAACTATTACTAATAACTTCCTTATAACTAATATACCTACTCTAGGTGAAGTTATTACTATACTTACTAACTTTATAACCCGCTATACTCTATTAGCTAACTAACTAAGCTAACCTAGTAGCTATAGTTACTATACTACTACTATACCTATACTAGACCTAGGGATAACTCTAGAATATAGTGATATTTATATATTAATATTAAGATATTATAAGTAGAGTTTTTAAGGGATCCTACTAGATATAGGTGCCTTAGGTAACTTAATAGTAGGTATACTATAGGTTAAGGCACTACTAAGAATAATATTATACCTTAAGATTAAAGATGCCCTTATATTAATTATTAAATTTAGCACTAGCTCTACTATATCTAAAGGTAGAGTTTATATACTAATAAGCCTAAGAATAATTAACTTTAAAATTCTATTAATACTAACGCCTTTTCTATTTTTATTAATTAATATAGATAAGATAAGGGTTAAATTTAATAACCTAGATAATTTATTAATCTAAGGTAATAAATAGATTCTAGTTATAAGGTAATAAGGCTACCCCTAGTAGTAAATTAATATTACTAAGAGTATAGCTTTTATACTCTCTAAGACTTAGCTTTATTAACTATATTAATAATTTAGATACCTCTCTATTAATTAACTAAGTTAAGTCCTAAAGTGTGCTAATAAGGAATTTAATCCTAAATTTATTAGGAAGATTAATAAAGTATATTATTACTATTAAATAAATATATAAGTGCCTAGCTAATTTAAATTTACCCTTAAGGATAACCTTAAATTTAACTTTAAGATAATTATAGATATCTTTTATATTTAAGGACACTTAATACTCTATATAGTTAATTCTACTATAGTGTTCTAAGCTACTTAATTCCTAGTACTAACTAGCTAGAAGGCTTAAGATATATTTAATATAATTAAAGAATACTAGATAGATATATATATTAGTCTACTAGACTATATTATATATAATATTAGTAGGAACTTTACTTTTACTAAATTTAAGGAGTATATAAAGTCCTTAAATATCTAGACTTATAAAGCCCTTATTAAAGCTTATAATACTATTAGTAAAGTAAAAAGGTACTATAGAGTCCTCTACTATACCTATAAAATCCTTAATAAGGAAATAGATAGTAATATAATATCTAACTAGAAATTATAAGTAACTATTAAAGCTATTAATAATACTACTAGACCTAATAGAATTATACTAACTTTACTAGTATTTAGAGTATACCCCTAATTAACTAATACCTCTTTACTTAATATATTTATCTTTTATTATATTAAAGTTATTTAGAAAGCTATTAATAAAGTTAGAAAGCTTCTAACTAAGAGGTAAGTAAGGGATACCTTTAGAATAAAGAATAGCCTAGTTACTAACTATATTAAAAGCCTTCCCTTATAATTAAAAGTATTTATATTCTAGAAGAAAGGTAGCTAGTAAAGGCTATATAGACTTATTACTATATATAGAGAGATATACACTCTAAATATACTATATAGCTTAACTAATTTCTAGTTAATAGTTATTAAGCTATACCTAAGAGAGGCCCTAGCTCTCACTACTAGCGAACCTAGGCCTAGCGCTACTAGAAGAAGTAGTATAGAGGGCACACTAATTACCCTTACTACTAATAGCGCCCTAGCTAGAAGAAGTAGTGTAGAGGGCACACTAATTACCCTTACTACTAATAACGCTCCCGCTATAAGAAGTAGTGAAGAGAGCGCTATAACTACTCTTACTACTAGCGAGCCTAGCGCTACTAGAAGAAGTAGTAAAGAGAGTATCGTAACTACTCTCACTACTAGTAAACCCGGTAATAATAAAGGTAAAGTAGGGGAGGAAGTAAAAGAAAGATTAAAAGAGGGGCTAGTACTAAGGAGGTTAATATAATTAGGATATAGTAAATATAGCTAAAATAAGACCCTCTTAGCTAAATCTATCTTTAATAAAGCTTTCTTTAATAAGACGCCTTATAATAAATCTATACTTAATAAAGCCTTCTTAGTAAAGGCTTTTTCTAATAATACTATTAGACCAGAGATCTAGTTATCTAGTACTTATCGTATATAGTACGAAAGTGACTAGTAGCTTATTAGTATTAATAAGCCTCTATTTAAGACTAGTATAAGTAGTTAATAGGATCACTTAGATACTCCTTTACTATTACTATATAATATATAAATAGAAGTAGTAGAATAATAGTTAATTCTCTTAAACTAGCTATAAAATATATACTTATTTTATATAAGCTGCGGGCATAAGTGCTTAGTTATTTTATAGAGCTCCTATACTAATTTAGGCGTAATAAGTGCTATATAATAAAAGAAAGATAGTAACGTCCCTATTACTTAAAATAAAAATAATTTCCTATGTAAATCTAAATCTTATATAATTCTAATTCTATTTAAATATAAATATAATACCCTTATTATCTAAAATAAAAGTAATTACTTATACTAATTTAAATATAGCATCCTATAGCTAAAAGAGTAAAAGTTTTTTCTAAAATGCCTATAGTAAAGTATAAATAAAACGTTAAATTATATATATTATAGTACTAAAATAGTAAAATTAAATTATATATATTATAGTACTAAAATAGTAAAAATAAAGATAAAGAGTTAATAAAATAAGAGTGTTTTTTACCTATTAAAACAGCGTTAAGAAAGCGCTAAAAACACCCTTCTTAGTAATTACTTTACTTAGTTTAACTAGCTATATGCCGGTTTAAGCTACTAGGGTTTAGGGCACTAGCGCTGCCGTAGCTAATCTAGCGTTAATTATAGCTAGAATAGTATTAGCTAATAGAGGAGGCTTAGGAATTAGTGCGGGAAGCTTAGGGGTAGAATTAGCTGCGCTAGGCTTAGTAGTTACCACTAGGCGCTTTAGCTAGAGCTTTTTTCGTTAGGGGCTACTATCTTTAGTCACGCCTATTATATAAGCATACTTCTAACTAGTGGCGATCCTAGTAGTTATTTCGCTATTCTTAACTAGCTATATAGCTCCTAAAGTAAGCTAGTTATTTTCTTTTACTATAAAGATAGAAGTAGGCTTATTAATACTATCGTCTAGTATAGGCCTAGCTAGAATTAGTATACGTTTAATATCTAGCTTTTCTATCACTTAGTTAAGATTAAATTATACTAAGGTTAGCGCTTACTAAATCTATTTATTATTAGCGTTTATATTCTTCTTAATTTAACTACTTTTAGCGCTTACTTTCTTAGCTTTATTAAAAGCTATTTTAATATTTCTTATTAGGGTATTAACCCTTTTTAAGAAATTACTCTTATATTCCTAAACCCTAGTTTTTAATTTATAGAAGAGCCCTTTATCCCTAATACACTTAAATTTAGTTACTTCTAGGTTCTTTTTTATAGCGCTAATTTAAGCGGGATAGTTTATCCTAGTTACTACTTCTTTAAGCTACTTTATATTAAATTTAAGGGCCTTTATATTAGCTTTAGTAGTGAAGGTGAACTTTAGATTATAAATAGTCTTTAAAAGGTCGCTAATATTACTTGTTATTAGAGTGTCGCGGGTTATAGATTTAACCTCCTTTATATCGCTCTAGAGCTCCTTAACTTTAGTAAGCTTACTATTAACTTTAGTAGCCTAGCCTCTTATTTTAGTTATAATAGCTATTAGATTATTAATCTTTTTTATTAATTTATTAGATCTTTTTACTTCTTTTTCTATAGCCTTAATACTTATAGTAGGAGTAAGACTAGCTAAAATACTAATAGTCTAAGGGCTTATAATAATTAGGCATATATTATATAGATCTAACTAGTTTATAGTTAATATTACACCTATAATTAAGGGGCCTATATTACTAAATAGATTAGTAAAATAGAGTATAAGGAGGTCTACCTTAGAAGGCAGGAATTTAGTATAATACTCTAGCTTAACACTTCCGGCTACCTAACCGTTATTTAGGTAAGCCTTATAAGCTTTTTTAGTATCACACTTTAGTTATTAAGTAAAGTTATAAGTTATAATACCGCTTTTAACCGGTTTAGTATAAATATCCTCTAGCTTTTTCACCACTTATAAGTAGAGATCTATATAAGGGTAGCCCTAGTTTAGTTCTTTTTAGAATATATTAAATCTAGTATAATAGAAACACCATTTCACATCATATATAACCTCCTTAAGCGTTTAAATCTTCATACTACCACCCGAGTAATTACCACCTTAAAGCGTTATATAATCAAATTTAAGCAATATATAATTAATCTTAATCGCTTTTCTATATATATTAAAAAGTAGATATACCTAATCTAATATTAATAGGTATCCTCTCTACTATAAAGTATTAGTTATAAGGTTATCTTTACTCTATTTAGCCATATTATAACTAGGTGTTAGAAGCTTCTTTCCACTAGGGGATTTTAATAATAGGCTTTTACCGCCTTTACCACCCCGATAATGCGTTAAGGCCTTCGCGTCTAGGTCAAAATCACTACCTTTATCGCTATTACCACTAAGGTTATCTATTTCGTCATCACCATTCTCACCGTCATTTTACTTAAGAATAGTATCATCTTAGCCGTTCTCGTGCTTAGTAATAAGGTTAACTATAGCGGGGAGCTCCTAATCTTATAGCGCGGTTTTATTCTTATCACTAAATATAAAGTTATCTAAATTATTATTATTATTATCCTTTTAACTCTAATTGTTATTATCCTCACTATTATTTTCTAGCTATTCTTAGCTATTATTATTAGTATTATCATTAGCTAGTCTCACTAGAAGCTAGACCTCTATTAACGTAAAGGCGTTTAGAAGTATAAGGTCTATAAGGTTAATAAACTATTTATTACTATTACTAAAGTCACTTAGCCTAAGCCTAAAAATATTTAAATTATCCTAGAGCTTATCTATTATCAGTCGTTAGTGCTATTAACCTAGTAGATCTTACTCCTTAAGATAGTCATTTTAATCCTAAGTAGCGTATAATCTAGTGTAGTTAATATAAGGTATATAGTAATAGCTTATTTAAATAACTCTTATTATAAGTAAGATTTTTAATAGAAGAGATTATAAATTTACTTAAAAGTATTATTATAGTGCTATTTTTAAATATTCTTCTAAAGTATACGCGAAGGTATTATTAGAAGGAGGTTTATAAGTAAAGTAAAGAAGTAAGAACCTAATTATAAGTGCGCGTTTCTAGCGTCACTTACGCGGTTCTTATTCCCTATAAAATAGCATTTTTATATATCTAAAAACAATTCTACTATAGATAATTTAGTATATATAGTAGTATACTCTTACTATTTCTAGGGAGTACGTCTATAGTCTTACCACTATAAATAACGCTTATATAGGCGATCTATTACTTTAGTAGTTAGCCTCTTTAGAGTGGTTATTATAGCGCTTTAAGGTATTCCTCTACTATTTCTATAACGTCCTCCTGTAGGATAGTTTTAGTAATCTAGGAGTTATCTTTATCTGTAAAGCTATACTATTTAATAAGAAATTCCCGTTTATAGCGGCTATTATAATATATAATAATTTAATCTAGTTCCTAGTATTCTTTACCGTCTATTATAATAACTAGTAGTACTTACTCCTTTCTATTAAAAGGGTCCTAGCCTTAGTAAGACTTCTAAAGATAGGTAATATTAACTACTAGGTATATATAACTATTACTACGGAAGTTAAGTTAATAAGCTTATAGGTAGACTTCCTTAATAACCTTATATAGGCTAGCTCTTATTATAGACTATTTTTACTTTAGGTTTCCTAGTAGTATATATCCCTTATATAATCAAAGGTAGACCTTATCGCTAATATAGATATTAGGTATACTATATTTAGCGTTATATTATATCTTCTAAAGGGCAGAACTAACCATAAGGCTAAGATAAGCCTTATAGGCGTATGTTTTTCTTAGTTCTATAAGCGTCTTAATATTAATTTAGGTTACTAGATAAGTAGTGCTTATTAGAGTGTTAATAGCGGATTTAGGTTAAAATCTATATATTATTTTATTTAAGCTACGCCTAATTAGCATAAAATAGGTATTATTTAGGTTATACTATAAGGCGGGTAGAATAGATAGCTAAGGAATAGTAGGATTTATTATAATATAGTATCTTATTACTAACTTAACTATCTAGTTCTTCTATTCTAATAAACTATTAGTTTAGGCATAGTATATAGTTAATATATTAAATCTAGCTCCTAATACGTAGAATATCTCTATCTAGATAGTAGAAGTAAATTTTAGGTCCTTATTACTAATAATACACTAGGGGAGGCCCTAGTTATATAATATTAGTCCTTAAAAGAGCAATTAGGCCTAGTCTTTAGCTATATAGCTATTATTCCCTACTAATAATAGGGTTTTCTTTAAGAACTAGTAGGATACTAGATAGAGTATATTAAGGTGGTCGCTTTTAGTATAGGCCTATAGCGTCCCTTTTAATAAGATAAGTAGTAGGTCTATAATAAAATTAAGCGAGATTATATAAAATAGCGTAAGAGGATAATTAAATAGCCGTAATTTACTAGGAGTAGCCCTTCTATTAATAGAATTTTCTTAGTATATAGGGTAGTATATAAGATAGGTCTCTATCTACCTAGCTATTCCTTATATAAAAACATCTTAGAGCTTAGTGTATATCCTTTTAGGCCTAAAATAGTGCTTATTATTATATATAGTGCTAAGAATAGCTTTAAATAGACTACGTGGAATTACTAGTTTCCGCTCGCCCTATAGGTTTATTATATATAATAGTCTATTATCTATACACTCCTATAAGCTAATTAGTAATTATAATTAACGTTTTTACCTCTATATAGCCTACGATTTAAGCGTAGTATCTTTAGCTATAGTATTAAGGTAATTAACGATTTTCTTATACTTTAGGTCTTCCTAATATCTATTAAGTAATACTATTTAAAATTTTAGGTATAGCGCTATTTTAACGGCCTAAGTATAAAATACGTTAGCAGATTCATTAAGTTTATTATATATACTATTATTAGTAATATAGCGTAGGGGCTAGTGTTAAGGCAGATAGGAGAGAGTATTAGGAATAACGTTAAGAATTCCTAGGATATAGAAGATTTATAGCTAAAATTATAATAAATAGTTAGCAATTATCACTAATTTTAGATTCACCTTATTTAAATCTATTATTATAAATAATATATATATAACTATACCTTTTATAGTAGTATAGTCTATAATTATATTTATTAGATATTAGTTTAATTAGACTATTTAATAAAGCTTTCTAATAGCCTACCCTACTATAGCGACTTCTACTTCTATTAATCTATACGCTTGTTTGACTTTTGACGTTAAGCGTGATAAAAACATTAGGGGCCTTAGCTTCTTAGCTAGTATATCTTTACTAGGGATACTCTCTCTGTCCTATTTATTATTAAGTTAGAATGTATAAAGGCTAAAACCATCTTTATAAGTGTCTAGCTTTAGAAATAGATATTTACTTAGGTTATAGTAGTAAAGATAAAATTATATAGATAGGTACTTCTAAAGGTTTAGAAAGGCTACCTTTTTAGCGTCTAAGATAGTAAAAGTAACCTTCTATACCTTATTCTAGCGCACTAGCTTTAAGAGGCCTAAAATCATATTTCCTAAATCTCTTACGTTCTTTAGGAGGTTAGTTTTCTAAGCTTAAAGTGGCTCTAGTAGAGGTATATACTAGGGGATTCCGGTTTAAATAAATCCGGCTATACTAATAAACGTTTTAAGCTTAGAGAGGTTAGAGGGCATTATAAGCTTAGCGAAAGCTTATAGACAATTATTAGTTTTTATAATTCTAGCACTATCTATAATAAAACCTAGTAGCTATATTAATAGGAATACTATAAACGACTTCTTAGGGGATATATATAGCCGCTTTTTAGTTACTATTTATAAGAAGATTTTAAGGTACTTCTTATATTCCTCCTTTGTTTTTAATAAGATAAGGATATTATTAATAAAGATTTTAATATAACGAGTGTATACGCGAAAAAGGTTATCTATAAAGCGTTATACGTACACTAGGGTATTTCTAAATCCTATTAATATAATATTTAAGACTTCTAATCCTTATTTAAAAATAACCACTATTCTATTATAATATAGTAAGTAAACACTAAATTAGAAGTAAAAGCTTTTACTATTAAATATAAAGTAGTATTTATTCCCTTAAACGCTATTTATAATATTACCTTAGTCAGGCAGTAGGTATATGTCTAGGACTATTATCTTATTAAGTGGCCAAAGGTTAATAATAATTCTTTCTTTATTTTTGCTATTTATAGTCTACTATATAATAAAAGCTAAGTAGGCGATTAGTGTAGGGTCTATTATTAGCTTAAGCTTACCCTAGGCAGTTAATTTATTATAATATTTATTAAGAAGTTCTTAATCCTTAATCCTAAGAGGATATAGCCTAATATTATACTTCTAATTTTACTATCTATTAATTAAGTTAATATATATCTTTTTATTATTAGCTATAGGAATTAGGCCTTTATTATAATAGATATTATATTTATTTATTATTACTTTTAGTTCTTTAGTAAAGTTAGGTTCTATGTTAGAGATACTTACTTTAAAGCTATTTTTAATAGTTAGTACGTCTACTAGTCGCGAGACACTATAGTTTAGCGTCCCCGCGTCTATATTAGGGAGATTCTAAAGATCTATAGTATTATCAGTTTTAACCTATATCTTAGTAGATAATATTAGATCTCTAGCTATTACCTCTATTATTATATAAGCCTAATATAGTATATTATACGCGTTTTTTTTAAATTTAATATAAAAGGTAGTCTTATTTCCTATATAGGCTTCTAATTTACTAAAGAGTATATACTTTAGGATAAAAATATCCTCTTACTAGTGATTATAGACTATAACGTATTTAGGGGTCTTAGTGTCTATTATAGTGTTATAAGCGGCCTTATAATATATAGAGAAATAATATACTAATCGCTTATAGAGCGCCCTCTTAGTTATTTAGTCCTTCTATAAGGTGGCTAAAAGTGCCTACTATCCTACCTTAATAATAGAGTCTTCTATAGCGCGTATATTCTATTAAATCTAATTTAGTACTTTATAATAAAAGATTTATATATTTAATTTAGTATTCTATACACTATATAAAGTAACTCTCTCTTAGATATAATCTACCTTTATTCTATACTTATATAGAAAGGTATTACCTAGTAGAAGTAAGGGGCTAAGTCCTTTAATAACGTTAGCGCTAGTTATAATATATATAAGAATATTATTTTAGTTAGGTAAATAGGCGTCTATATAGAAGTTAAAAGTAATAGTTTTTATAATACTAAAGGATAACTTAATGCCTTTTATTAGCTTTAGGGGTTATAATTAAAACTTTAGGTTATTACTATACTTTAGAAGCTAGGCTTTATTAATAAGCGTGTTTAAAGCGCTTATATTAAGGTAGATTTTAAAGTGAGGCCCTTATATTATAAAATAAATTAAGGTCCTTATATATATAGAGATATACTTCTCTTAGAGGGTAATTACACTAGGTTTTATAATAGCTTTAATAACTTAACATTCTAGCTTTATTATAAATAGTTCTTTAACGTTATATACTATGATTTTATCTTTAGAGCTATTACCTCTATTATAGAAATATATAAGGTTAACTTTATCTTTAGAGCTATTACCTCTATTATAGAAATACGTAAAATTAATTACTTATTCTTATTTATTATTACTTATATACTTAGTATTAGAGTTATTACTATAGAAATTTAAATATTCCTTTTCCTTAGCTAGATTATTATTAAAGAAAGATGATTTTAATTTATAAAAATTCGCCTCTTTCTTAACGGTTTTATCACTATTAGAGATATATATATACCCTTAAGCGCGTAATTCCTTATAACGAGACTCTAGGTTACTATTATTAGGGCTAATAGTGTAGAACTTCTCTCTATCTAGCGTCCTTTTATATATATATTATTAAAAATAGCGTTTAGATTCTATATTAGTCTATCTTACTTTTCTCTAATTTTTATATAATTAAGTAAAAGGTTTATTATTAGTATATAGAGATTCCTATTATATATATAAATTTAACTAAAAACAGCAGGTATCGCCTCTATTATTTATACACTAGTCTTACTAGTATAAGTAAGACTTATATAAATCCTAAGGTTAGAATAGTTACCTCTTATATTAGAAAGATAAGCTACTATAGCGAAATAGGCGCCTATTATTACCCTATCCTCGTTTACTATAGATATTTACTATTTCTTCTTTAGATTTAGCTATATCTATATCGCTTTTATTTGCCTAGTAGTATACTTTATATATATCCTAGTATAATTTAGACACTTTTAAGTCTATTTTAACTAACTCTTTAAGAATCTATCTCTATTTCTTAATATTATCTATAAATACTATAATCATTAAGGTTCTTATTAGCTCTAAGTAAACTATATATAGCTTTAGTAGTAGCTTATTATAAAACTAGGTAAGTAGATATATATTTTTAGTATCACCTAAGGCTAAGGCGTAAGGGTAAAATTTAGTATATAGAGTGGTTATTATAACACCCTTCTTAGTTAGGCTTACTATAGTGTATATGGTTGAATTTATCTATTCTTAGGCTTTTATAAGATAGATACTATATTTTTTTTATAAGGCTCTAAATAAGGCGTTTTTATCCTTTTAGAAATCCTTTCTTTCTTATTCACTTAGCTAGGATTAGTACTATAATTAGGCATCACCTTAAAGTAGGCACTAGAGATTCTAGCGTATCTTAGCTACCCTTTTATTATTTTTAAGTAAAGCCTTAACTATTTATATTTATATACTAAGATCCTAAATAATAATATATTTTTTTATAAAATTATTAGTTCCTTCTATATATTTATTATCTAAGGCATTTAGCTAAAATAGCCTAACTATATAAATATCTAGCGCTATTTAAAGCCCTAGTGTCTTAGTATTAGTATTAGCACTACTAATATTGATTTTATTCTAGGCGTCGCCTAATAGGGCGTTCTACGCTTAGAGATTCTTAAATATCTTTTCTAGGTCCTTAACATATTACTTCCGTTACTTTTCTATTTTTACTATAAAAAACTCTATTATCATCACTATATCTATTATTTTTAATAGGTCTAGCGGTCTACTCTTAAGTGGGGCTTTGCCCTAGGTATTAAATAGCCCTAGGGCGGATCTATCCTAAGATAATATACTTATTTCTTTTTTAATAGTAAGTAAAATTAGTAATATAGTAGGTGAAATTAGGGTTTTAGGGGATAAAACTAGCGATATCCGTAATAATAAGGTCTATAGAGTCTATACTTTTTTTAGGTACTTAGGGAGTCCCTTAGATTTAGCGCGTTTAATAGTATTCTTAACACGCTCTTAGATAATTATAGAGTTTTACTCTATAATTTAGGTTTAAGTAGATAGTTTAATAGTTATAATATAGTTATATTTACCTCTTATATTAATATTTCTATAAGATAAAATTTCTAAAAGTTTAAACTTATTAGTGTCTAATTAGATCTAGTGATAAATTAGTAGTTCCTTATTAGAATTAAGGAAGTTAAAAAAATTTATAATCTCACGGAAATCTATATTTAAAATAGCGTTTAAAGTAATATTTTTAGTTTTCTTTTTTAATAATAATAGTATTCTTTAGCTAAAGTTAAATATTACTATTATTATCACTATAATTAGTTTTTTAATTATTAAATTAGTTAATTCTAATTCTTAGCTTTATTCCTAGGAATTTAATTATTAGTTAAATTCTATTAGTTATACTAATTATTAGAGTAATTACTACCACTTATTAGACTAGAGATCTAGTTATCTAGTACTTATTATATATAGTATAAAAGTGACTAGTAGCTTATTAGTATTAATAAGTCTTTATTTAAGACTAGTATAAGTAGTTAATAAGATTACTTAGATACTCCTTTACTATTACTATATAATATGTAGATAGAAGTAGTGGAATAATAGTTAATTTTATTAAACTAGCTATAGAAAGGTTGCCTGTTTATATATAGGCTAGAGCACGAGTGCTAAGTCATTCTTGGTTACACTCGTGCTGTTTTGGGCGTAATAGCTAAGGCCTAGTAGAGGGGACGCCCCCCCCCCCTTAGGGGGGGTAAATAAAAATAATTAGGAAGAGGGGCCTTACTAGCCCTTACTAGGAACTAATATATAACTAGAGTTAGATAAAGAAGTAAGGGTTTTCCTCTAAGGAGTCTAGTTTTTCCCTTACTTATAAAGATAATAGGACTAGATAGGTATATATAGGCCTAGTTAGTGTAATTTAATAATAATAATAGTTATATATATTAACTTATATTAATTATATATTTATTTTATAATTTTCTTACTTTTAATTAAATAATCTAGTATATATAATATATATAATATATTTTATTATTTTTAAAGTTATATTATATTAAGAATATATTCTTAATTTATTAGTTTATAATAAAGAAATATATAATAAATATTTTTTAATTTAACTTTATATTAATATATTTTTATATTATATTTAAGTACTTAGTATTTATAAAAAAAGTATTAAGGCTAATCTTTTTTATTTATAATTATATTATAATTAAACTTATATATTATAATATATAAAGAAGTAAAGTTATCTTAGCCTTATATTTAATTTATAAGGGTTTATATATTAAAAATAAAATAAGTTATTTTATTTATTTTTAGTTTTTTATTTCTTTATACTTTTATCTTACTTTTTAGACTTAATTAACTTAAGCCTTAAGTATATATTAATCTCTCTTTAATACCCTCTTATTTATCTTTAATAAGTCTTAATATAGGTATTTTATTAATAATAAAATTTATTTATTTTAGTACTAGTAAAAAGAGATTATAAATAATATTTATATAATAATATATTAAAGCTAGGTTATAGTCTTTATAGTCTCCTATTAGTTAAAGGTCTTATTCTTTTATATTATTAAGTAAATATTTATTAAAAATATACTAAGTTTAGTTTTTATATAATAAATCAAAGTAGCTTTAAAGGCTTCTCTAATTATATATAAGTACCTAACTTATAATTCCCTTAAGGGTCTTATTAAGCTCTTTATAAAGCTAGTTATAAGATTATATTATATTATTACTTTAAATAATATAACTAAGTAGATTCTTTATAAATAAATATCTCTTATTTCTTTAACCCTTAGGCCTTATAACTTTCTAATTATAAGTTATAAAATATAAAATACTACGTATATCTTCTCTAATATAATCTTAATTTATTTTTATTATCTTAACCTTATTAATAAGGTTATTCTAAGAAAATAGGTATTTATAAATAACTTTATTACCTTATTTTTAAATATAAAAAAGCCTAAGTCTAAGGTATATTTATATTAAAAATATAATAATTTAAACCTTAGTATTAAAAAGCTAAAATAATAGTTTTTTATTTTCTTTTTATAAATTATTTAAATATTTTCTTATTAACTTTTAGTTTTATTATAATCTTTATTTATATATAATAGGTTTATACTATTTATAAAACTAATTATATATAAGCTTAAAGCTAAGTTAAAAGCTTTATAAAGTAAGGTTATAAAAAAGATAAAAAAGATAAAAGATAGTAATAAGCTTTAAAGAACTCTTTATTAAATTACTTTTTCTTTAATAAAACTACTATTAATATAAATCTATTTTATTTTATTATTAAAGAAAGACTAAAGAAGGTTAAGGATTTATTCTAAATAACTAAGATAATAAAATTCTTAAATAAGTAATTTATAATTAATATTATTAAAGATATTAGTTATATCTAGTTATAAGAGTAATATAATCTTATTATAAGATTATATTATATAAATAAGTTTAATTATTATTATAATTACTATTTTTATTAACTTTTATTATTAATTTCTTATTTATCTTTTTAATAAAGGTTAATATATTTTTATTATAATTATAATATAAGTAATAAGGATCTTCTTAAAGAGCTTATTAGTTATATTAAAAAGGGTTATTAAGTATTATTTTCTTATTATCTAAAGGTTATTTAGAGTTTTCTTTAGTTTCTAAAGAACTATAATAGATCTAAACTAGTATTATACTAGGAAATACTTAGTCTATAGGGATATATTAAAGATCTTTATTAGTACTTTATAGAGTAAAAGGCTTAGGGCTTTAAGGAGTTTATATAAGACTTTATTTAGGCCTAAGGTATTTTATCTTATATAGCCTTTTAATATATCTTTAACTTTATTTATTATAATTATTATAAAGATATTAATTATATCTTATAAGTAAATAAGTATACTTTACTTCTTACTTAAGGTTATATTAGGCTTAATAGTTACTAGGGCTAGGAAGAATTTCTAGGCTAATATCTTTACCTTTTCTTCTTTTAATTATATTAAGGAGTTATAATCTAATTAAGTTAGTTTTATAATTATATTAGTTATATAGCTTATAATAAACCTTTTTATTTATTTATATTATTTTTATAATACTAAAATCTTTTTTAGTAAATTAAAATATATTCTTTAAATAATCTTTTATACTTTAATTAAGGTTTAGGTTTAGGCTTTTTTTATATTACAAGTAGCTTCTTAATTAACTTTATTTCCTAATCTCTAAGCTTATCTTTATAATCTTTTTATTATAATAACTACTTTATTAATTACCTAGTTTTACTATTCTAGCTTTTAGACTTAAGTAAAGCTTATCTTAAAGATAGCTTTTTTTATAATATCTTTTATTATTATTATAAGCCTCTTATAAACTATTTCTACTTTTATTAAGGTTATTATTAAGGCTTTAGTTATAACTAAGAGTTAAGCTAATATCTTAGTTAATATAAAGCTAATATTAACTATTCTTTATTTTTTTATTAGCTTCTTCTTTCTTATCTTATAAGCTTAAAGCTTTAGTAATTATAAGATATAATTAAACCTAGTTAGGTTTTAATTTAAGGTTATATATTTACCTTATAAGGCTAGTAAGGCTTAGAATAAGTCTAAGGTATTTATATAATAATTATAATAATATTATATTATTATTTTTAAGGGTATAATTAGTATAGTTTTTATATAAGTAAAGGTCTTAATTATATTATTTATAAATATAGATTTTCTATTATAAAAATCTTAGAAGGGATAATAAAGATTAAAATCTCTAACTATTATTTATAAAGTCTCTTTTAATAAGATATTATAAACAAGCTTATATAAGTTAATATTAAGTTTAAAATAAAGGTTTATAAAAATAAAAGGGTTTAGAAAGAATTTAATATAATATATATCTTTTTTAACTATAACTTCTTAAAATAATTTCTTAATCTTTTTATATATATAAGTAATTACTCTCCTTTTTCTTTATAAGTACTAATAAAGTACTAAAGTAAGGGTAGGTAAGGGGCTACTTAATAATACTTTCTAGATTATAATAATATTATAGCTATTCTTTTAGTAAAAAGCTAGTTAGATATTATTATTATTTTTATAAATATTTTATAATAAGATCTTTATTTAATTATCTAAGCTAGACTAGATTAGTTATAACTATATCTTAAATTAGCTCTAAGGTTATTAGTAATAGTAATAATAGGAGGAGTAGGAGTAAGTCTCTCTAGGTATAATCCCTAAGTACTAGGGCTAATAATAACACTTACCTAGTCTAGTCCTCTCCTAGGGTAAGTATGATATTCTTATACTATAAGATAGTTAGTAATATTATATTAGGCCTAAAATAGTCCCTATAATACGTTATATAATGGATATTACTAATAAAAAGTATATCTCTCTTAAAAATAATAGAATAACTTTTTTACCTTTTTTATATTTTATTTTTATTATTTAACCTTATAATCTAAACCTTATTTAAGTATTCTTTTAATTATTAACTATATATTACTTCTTATAATAATCTTTTTATATTTAAGCTAAATATAATTATATCTTTTTTTTATAATTTTTATATTTTTATATTTTTAATAATTTAATACTCTTAATTAAAATAAATTTAATTATTTTTTATATATATACTAACCCTTAGAGAGATAATAACTTTTTATTATATTATAGATTATAAGAGTTTTTATATATAATACTTTATTATTATAGCTTTTTTAGTAATTCTCCTTATTTATTATAATAAAGGTTATAATAAGAAGATACTTTATTAAAGGTTAGGTTATCTTTAATTAAAGACTAAAAGTACTAGTAAGTTATTATAATAAGATCTTAAGAAATTTAATAAAGAAACTAAAAAAGCTTAAAAAAATAAAAAGTCTAAGAATAGTTTAACCTAAGAGTTTATTAATTAAAAAACTAAGGACTTATAAGTAAGCTTTATTTATTAAATTAAGATATAAATAAAAGAAATAATAAGTTAATAGTTTATAAATATCTAAGATTTAAATTATTTAGTAATATTAAAATATTAAGTTAATAACTTAGAAAAGTATTTAATTAAGAAATAAGATATAAATTAAAAGTTTAAAACTAAAAAAGGAAATAAAATAATATTAACTAAAAAGGCAATATTAAGTAAAAAGTTAAAAAAGATAATTAGAAGCTAATAAGATACTAATAATTATAATAAAAACTTTTAAAACCTAGTTTTAAGTAAAAGGAGTTAATTATTAAAGTATTTATAATATAAGAAAAAATATAAATTAATATAAAACTATTATTAAAGTTATAACTATTTAGTTATTATTAAAAACTTATAAGGAGAATAATAATAAAATTAAAAAAGTAATTAAAAGTATTTAAATTATTATCTAGGTATTATAATACTTAAATTAAGTAAAAGAATAATTTTTTATTTTAATATTTAAAGGCTTAAGTATTTTTTAAAGTCTTAGGAGTTTATACTAAAGGTTTATTAAGCTTATTAAGAAGAAGAGTAATCTATTACTAGATAATTTCTTTCTTTATTTTTTTTATTAAACTTTAAAAATAATATAGTTAATAAGTAAGTCACCTAAATAAGTAAGTTACTTACTTTACCTCGTTTTTAGCACCTTTTACCTTAGTACTTTTATTACTTAATAACCCTTTATAGAAATCCCTTTAAAAGAGATAGGTATTATCCTTACCCTTTAAGCTCTTAAAGAAAATCTAAAACTAAGCTCTAAATAAACTATATTAATCTATAAGATACCTTAATTAACTATATATAACTAATATAATAGCTAAGTTATATAATATAATTTTATATTTAATTTAAAAAAACTTATTAATTTAGAAGAAAAGGCTATAATAAAATATATTCTCTAGCTAGACTTATAAAGACTCCCCCTTTAGTACTTTAATATAAAAGATATAATAAACTAATTACTTATTAAATATAATAGTAAATATATTAAAGTATATTAAGTAAAAAATCTTATATAATAATAACTAAAGCTTATTATATATTTTAAATAAAGATATAATTACTAAAGAGCTAAATATAAAGATCTAATTATAATTTATAACTAGTTTATACTTTTAAAGAATATAATTATAAAATATAATATTATAAAGTCTAATATATATAACTTTAATAAGACTAGGTTTTTAATAGGCTTTATTATAATAAGAATAGTTATTATAAGCTCTAATTAGGTTAGAAAAGTAAAAGTAATATAGCCTAATAATAAGGAATAGGTTATTATAATTTAGGTAGTAAATTCCTAAGGCTTAATAGTACTACTATATATTATAGTAAAAAGCTAAAATTACCTTATACCTTAATATAAAGATAAGTACCTACCCTTTAATTAGTATATTAATATAGGCTTAAATAGCTAGATAATAAATAAAATTAGTATAGATTAAATAAGGTATTTTTAAAAATATATAAAAGATTATAATAAAAGTACTTATTACCTCTTTATTTTAAATAGCTATAAAAGTTATTACTTAATTATATTTAAGCTTTTTTACTAAAAGAATAAGATTTTTACTCTTTATATATTTACTTATTTTTCTTATATACTCTAGCCTTTAGATATTAGTTATTTTAGTCTATTTAAAAAGGCTTATAAATAATAAATTAAAGATTTTATAAAAGCTAATATTATATATATTATTAAAGAAGATTTCTTTTTTATATTCTTTTATACTTTTGATAAGTTTATTATAAAAGAAAATATTTAAGGTAGTTTTTAAGGTACTAGAATTACCCCTTTTAATCCTAAAAAGGTTATTTTTACCTTAAAATTAAAGTTTATAATACTAAGTCCTCTAAACTTATATTTAAGTTTAGCTAGTTCTTAGGTCTCTTAGATACTAAGTATTATAACTAAAGTAGTTTTATAATCTTTAATTCTAAAAAGATAAATTACTAATTATCTAAATAACTCTTTAACTAAAAGTCTTAATATACTTAATAGTTTTAAGAAAAATATAATAATTATTATATATAAGGTTATATTCTTATATATTTAGGTATATAAGCTTAAGGCTATAAATAAGGTTATTAGTAAGTACTAGTAAGCTAAAAAAACTAAACTATAAACTAAAAGACTTTTTTTTATATAAGATATAAGAAAATTAAAAGAGTAAATAGATATAAATAGTTAAGTAAATAATAAAATATAAGCTTATAATAATTAAAAGATAAGGGTTAAAATATATAGTTAGTAATATAATATATATATTATTATTATTATTAAATTACCTTAATTAGACTATATATATCTATCTAGTCTCTCTATCTTTATAAATAAGGGAAAAACTAAAGACCCTAGTAAAAAACCCTTACTTTTTTATTTAACTCTAGTTATATATTAATTCCTAGTAAGGGCTAGTAAGGCCCCTTTTCTTAATTATTTTCTAAGCCCTTTTATAAGCCCTTCCTTACTTCTACCCCTACTCTATACTAGTCCTATCTCTATTTCCCCCTAGCTTTATCTTAGGCCTAATAGTTATATATATTAGCCTATACTAGTTATATACTTATTTTATAATCTTCTTACTCTTAATTAAGTAGTCTAGTATATAAAATATATCTTATTACTCTTAGAGTAAAGCTATACTAGAGATATATTCTTAGCTTATTAGCTTATAATAGAGAAGTATATAATAAATATCTTCTAGCTTACTTTTATATTAGTATATTCTTATATTATATCTAGGTACCTAGTGTTTATAGAGAAAGGTATTAAGGCTAATCTTCTCTATCTATAGCTATAATATAATTAAGCTTATATACTATAGTATATAAAAGAGTAATACTACCCTAGCTCTATACCTAGCTTATAGGGGCTTATATACTAGGTATAAGGTAAGCTATTTTACCTATCTCTAGCTCTTTATCTCCTTATATTTCTATTTTACTCTTTAGACCTTATTAGCCTAAGCTTTAAGTATATATTAGTCTCTCTTTAAAGCCCCTTTATTTATCTTTAGTAAGTCTTAATATAGGCTTTTTATTAGTAATAAGATTTATCTATTTTAATACTAGTAATAAGAGAGGGGAACTACTAATAATACTTATATAATAATATATTAAAGCTAGGCTATAGCCCTTATAGCCTCTTATTAATTGAATATCTTACTCTTTTATATTATTAAGTAAATATTTATTAAGAGGACTTTAAGCTTAGTCTCTATATAATAAGTAAAGATAACTCTAAAAGTATCCCTAGCTACTTATAAGTACCTTACTTATAATTCCCTTAAGAGTCTTACTAGGCCCTTTATAGAGTTAGTTATAAGATTATATTATATTATTACTTTAAATAATATAATTAAGTAAATTCCTTATAAGTAAATATCTTTTACTTTTTTAACCCTTAGGCCTTATAACTTTCTAATTATAAGTTATAAAGTATAAAACACTAAGTATACCTTTCTTAATATAGCCTTAACTTATTTTTACTATCTTAACCCTATTAATAAGGTTACCTTAAAGAGGTAAGTATCTTTAGATAATTTTACCTCTTTACCTCTAAGTATAAGAAGGCTTAAATCTAAGGTATACTTATATTAGAAGTATAATAACTTAAACTTTAGGATTAAAAAGCTAAGATAATAATCTCTTATCTATTTTTTATAAATTATTTAGATATTCTTTAACTAGCTTTTAGTTTTATTATAGTCTTTACTTATATATAATAGGTTTATATTATTTATAAAACTAACTATATATAGGCTTAGGGCTAAGTTAAGGGCTTTATAAAGTAAAGTTATAAAGAGGATAAAAAAAATAAGGGATAATAGTAAGCCTTAAGGGACTTCTTATTAAACTACTTTTTTTCTTATAAAACTACTATTAATATAAAACTAATTTATCTTATTATTAAAGAAAAACTAGAGGAGGTTAAGAATCTACTTTAGGTAGTTAAGGTAATAAAGTTCTTAAATAAGTAGCTTATAGTTAATATTATTAAAAATACTAACTATATCTAGTTATAAAAGTAATATTACTTTACTATAAGCCTATATTATATAAATAAACTTAATTACTACTATTACTACTATTTCTATTAACCTTTATCTCCTATTTCCTATCTATTCTTCTAATAGAAGTTAGTATATTTCTACTATAGTTATAATATAAGTAATAAGAATCTTCTTAAAAAGCTTACTAGTTATATTAAGAAGGGTTATTAGGTATTATCCTCCTACTATCTAGAGGTTATCTAAGGTCTTCTCTAGTTTCTAGAGGACTATAATAGTACTAGATTAATATTATACTAGGAAATACTTAATTTATAAAGATATATTAAAGATCTTTATTAGCGCTTTATAGAGTAAGGGGCTTAGGGCCTTTAGGAGTCTATATAAGACCCTATCTAGGCCTAGGGCGTTCTATACTATATAGCCTCCTAATATATCTTTTACTTTACCTATAATAATAGTTATAAAGATATTAGTTATATCTTATATATAAGTAAAAATGCTTTATTCTTTATCTAGGGTCTTATTAGGCTTAATAGCTACTAAGGCTAGGAAGAACTTTTAGGCTAGTACCTTTACCTTTTTTTCTCTTAACTACACTAAAGAGTCTTAGCCTAGCTAGGCTAGCTCTAGGATTATATTAGCTATATAGCCTATAATAAATCCTTTTACTTACCTATATTACTTCTATAGTATTAGAGTGTTTTCTAGTAAGTTAAGATATATTCTTTAGGTAGCTTTTTATACTTTAACTAAGGCCTAGGCTTAGGTCTTTCTTATATTTTAAATAACTTCTTAATTAACTTTATTTCCTAACCTCTAGGCCCTTCTTTATAATCTCTTTATTATAATAACTACTTAGCTAGTTACCTAGTTCTACTACTCTTGCTTTTAGACCTAGGTAAGGCCTATCTTAAAGATAGCTTTTCTTATAATATCCTCTATTACTATTATAAGCTTCTTATAGGCTACCTCTACCTTTATTAAGGTTATTATTAAGGTCTTAGTTATAACTAAGAGCTAAGCTAATACCTCTACTAATATAAAGGTAGTATTAATTATTCCTTATTTCTTTATTAGCCTCTTCTCTTCTATTTAGTAAGCTTAAAGTTCTAATAGTTATAAAATATAATCTAACCTAGCTAGGTTCTAGTCTAGGGTTATATACCTACCTTATAAGACTAATAAGGCCTAGAGTAAGTCTAAGGTACTTATATAGTAGTTATAGTAGAACTATATTACTATCCCTAGGGGTATAACTAGTATAGTCCTAATACTAGTAAGGGTCTTAATTATATTATTTATAAATATAGATTTCTTATTATAGAGATCCTAGGAGAGGTAGTAAAAGTTAAAGTCTCTAACTACTACTTAAGAGGCCTCTCCTACCTAGATATTATAAAGAAGCTTATATAAATTAGTGTCTAGTTTAATATAAAGGTTTATAAGGATAAGAGAGTCTATAAAGAATTTAATATAATATATATCTTTCTTAACTATAACTTTTTATAATAACTTCTTAATTTTTTTATATATATATATAACTACCCTTCCCCCTCTTTATAAGTACTAATAAGGTACTAAGGTAAGGGTAAGTAAAGGGCTACTTAGTAATACTTCCTAGATTATAATAATATTATAGCTATCCTCCTAATAGAGGGCTAGCTAGATATTATTATTATCCTTATAAATATTTTATAATAGAATCCTTATTTAGTTATCTAGGCTAGGCTAGGTTAGTTATAGTTATATCTTAGATTAGCTCTACGGCTATTAATGATAGTAGTAGGGGTAGGAGCGGGTCCCCTTAGGCGTGATCGTGTTCCTTAAGTATTAGGGCTGATGACGGTACCTACCTAACCCTGTCTTCTCCCGGGGCGGGCGTGATACTCTTAGGATGGCGGTTAGGGTTATCTAGCGCTTTAGCTCTCTTTTAGCGTCTAGGTGACTATTTCTTTAATAATAGCCTATACTATTTCCTAGCTAACTAGATTATTTATTCTCACTAAGGCTATCCTAGCCTTACCCTAGGCCTATATCTATTTATATTTAGACTATAACTTCTTTACCTAGTTTTTATACTTATCTTTAATTAAGAAAAAGAGCTTATTAATAATTTCTCTCTTAGATCTTATCCTCTATCTAGTTATAACTATATTAGGCTTATTATAGTGTGGTTTAGTTATAGGGATATATCTAGGCGTATCTCTAGTAATAAATTAGCTACTATAACTACCCCTAGTAAAGCGGCTCTAAGCTAATATTATCTAGGGGTAGATTTAAGTGCTTTTAATTATCTAATAAGTTATTTTCTAACTTTATTACTAGATTAGGCTTAATATAGTTATATACTATTTTCTACTTATAAAGATATATTAAAAAGTTAAATATAATATATATAACTAGACTAAATATAATATATATATTTATACTTTAGATATAAAAACTAATAAGGAAGAGGATTTTAATTAGTTATAAATAATTTTTTTTATTATTAGTAAATTATTAATAGTTAAAGGGTAAAGGGTTAAGTGAAGTAGGTGACTTACTTATTTAGATAACTCACTTATTAACTATATTAACTAATAAGAGATATAAGATATAAATACTTATAACTATTATCTATAGTTTATTAAATATAATTACTATAGGTATTACTAAATATATTACTAAGAGAAATATAATCCTAAAAAAGATTTATAATATAATAGTTAAGGTAAATAATATTAGATATAAAAGTTAAACTATACTAAGAATAAAAATAAAGATTATATTATTTATATATTTAAATTAAAGATACTTTAATTTTATTTATATAATTTAATATAATACTAAAGATAAGACTAAGACTTATATTAACTTTTACTAGAATATAAATATATTATATTTTAAATAAGTAAATATAATTTTTAATTATAATCTATAGAATAGTATTAGAGGAATTAAAATCTAGCTAGAATTATATTATATACTTTAAATTTTTTATTATTATTAAGTTAAAAGTAACTTTAAAGTAAAAAGGGAGCCTAAAAGTATTATACTTTTTATTATTAAGAAGGAAAATAATAAAGGTATTTATAACTTAGATTATTAGTTAGATAAAAAGTAGAAATAAAGTAAGGGTTATTTACTTATTAAATCTATTAATTACTAACTTCTAAGTATAAAGACTTATTAGTATATATTAAAAAATAATACTTTTTAAAAGAGAAAATAAAAGGTTTTTTTATAAAAAATAAAAAGATATTTAAGAGATCTTACTTTATTATTATAATAAAAAAAAGTATAAAAGTAGATTATATTTAATACTTAAGATAAAATAATAATAAATAAAAGCTAAAAAGGTAAGAGAAAAGATAAGTAATAATAAGGTATTAGTTTAAATAATAATAAAGAAAAAGAAGAAAAAAGAGAAAAAAAAGAGGTTTTTATTAGTAAGAGAGTAATTAAGCTTCTAAGAAAAGAAAAATTATATATTATAAAAAATAATAACTTATTTATAATAATAAACTATTAACTAATATAACTAGTATAATTATTATAGATTAATAATTCTAGTAAATAATAATTTATTATTAGCTTAGTAATTTATAGTAACGTGGTTGATAAGCGAGTCGCCCGAACAAGCGAGTCGCCTATTTCACTTTTACACCTTAAAGGCGATTTTTTAATAAATCATAACTTCTTTAGACTAAGCCTAAAATAGCTATAAATTTAATAGTAGTATTATAACTATATATTATATAAGTAGAATAATCCTAGAAATTCTCACTAAATAGAAATATAGTAAACTAGAAAAGTAGAGCCCTATTTTTATATTTTTTAAGTTATATCTAGATTTAGACTTTTTAGAATTTAATAATGTTAGTATCACAAGGGGTCATATAGTACGATACGTAGGGTTCTTAGTGTTTATGTTCTTACTTGCTTAGGGCTATATTTGCCCTATTAAGAGTTATAGGTCTATACTATAATTTATAGGTCATTTAACGATATAAGCTAATAAGAGTGCTACATTTAGTAGCTATAGCTAGTGGCTATAATACTAGTAATCTTTCTCTTTTAAGGCTAAAAATCATTAAATTCCTAGATTTAAGCTAAATTAGCTTAATTCTATTAAAAATATAATAAAAAAGTAGATTCTTCTAATATATATATATCTAGTATATCCTTCTTCCGCTCTATACCTCTATACCTCTATGCCTTTATACCTTTATACCTTCTTTTCTAGTTATTATTTTTTTATATTATTATAGGCTACCTATCTCTATATTTTAATATTAATCTTATTTATATTAATAAGGCTTTTAAGTGTTAGATTTAGTAATACCTTTATTATAGTATTAACTAGATTATAGCTATTATTAATCTATCTTATCTTATATACCTCTCTTTATTTATATAATTATTAGAGTACTATAATATTAATTATAAGTTATTTTTCTTTTATAATACCTAATTTAACTAGGTATTTATATAGTAAGAAGGAATTAGTTATTAGAATTATTAAGATCTCTAGGAGGCTAAGCCTCTTAGTTATTATCACTAGTGTTAAATTAAGGGTGTATATAATATCTACTCCTTATACTATATTATATAATTTACTTACTAAGGCACTTTATATTACTCTCTTTAATTTAGTTAAGTTATATATAATAATATTACCCCTTAGGAGGCTCTAGTTATTAGCTTAATCCTTATTAGCTAAGATAATAATATAACCTAGCTAAGAGCTTAAGTTTTTATTATTAGTAAATAATCTATTAATAAAGATAAAGAGCTTAGCCCTAGTAAGGTTAATAGGGATATATTAGAGTCTTCTCTTTATATTATCTATCTACTATTATAAATAGTAGTAAAGCTACTTAAAATTATTATTATTTAGCTCCCTTTATTAGGCTATTATAAAGAGGTTATAGGTGGCTTCTAGCTAGTAAATAGTTAATAGGTATACTCTATAAGCTTATTACTTTATATATTCTTACTTTATTATTAAGAGAGTTAACTTATTAGCTTGCCCTTTTTAGGTAACTATAATAGAGTTATTAGAGCTTAAGGTAATTTAGTAACTATTAAAAAGTAATAGTGTTTCCGTTATAAGGAATTCCTTTAGTTTAGTAGTAAATCTAGTAGCTATAAGCTTCTTATCCTTAAGTTAGGTAAAATTCTTATTACTTAAGCCTATTATATTATCTATTTATATTCCTATAAGGCTAAATTTATTACTTATAGAGATTATAAGGTATAGATTAAAGGTTAAAGTAATTATACTAAGTTACTTATAATAGTACTTTAAGTAAGTAGCCTATTAGTAAGTGCTTACTTCTAAGATACTATATAAAGGCTTAATTACCTTTATAATTATACTCTCTAGGTACTAGTTATAAAGCTATTATAGTAGCTTTATAAGAATAACTTATTAGAGGGGGGTATTTAATTATATATATACCTAGGTAATATCTCTTATCTAGAGGCTAATCTTTCTCTAGGTAAGTAAGGGAGCTAGTATAATAAGTAACTACTAGTTATTCCTCTAGATTATTAGTAATTCTATTAATATAATAAATTTACCTTAGTTATTATAATTATAAATTATAAGATAAGATTTCTTATAAAGCTTATTAATACCTTTACCCTTTACTTTATATATTATTTATACCTTAAAAAGGTAATACTAGCTATACTTATTTTTATTATATTATTTAAATTAGAAGATACCTCTATTAAGTAACTACCTAACCTTATTAGAGTTAGATTTCTTAAATAACTAGCTAAGTATAATTATTAGGCCTTTCTCTTATAGCTTAATAACTAGCTCTTAGTTAATTTATTTAATAATAATAATAAACACTTTATTAAAGAGGGTATTATTAGAAAAAGCCTTTATTAAGAAGGCTTTATTAAGTATAGATTTATTATAAAATATCTTATTAAAGAAAGCTTTATTAAAGATAGATTTAGCTAAGAGGGCCTTATTCTAGCTATATTTACTATATCCTAGTTATATTAACCTCCTTAGTACTAGCCCCCCTTCTAATTCCTCTTCTCCTTCCTCCCCTACTATATTTCTATTATTACTAGGTTTACTAGTAATAAGAATAGTTATAGTACTCTCTTTACTACTTCTTCTAGTAGTACTAGACTTACTAGTAGTAAGAGTAGTTATAGCGCTCTCTCTACCACTTCTTCTAGTAAAGGCGCTATTAATAGCGAGGGTAATTAGTATACCCTCTATACTACTTCTTCTAGCTAAAGCGCTATTAGTAGTAAGGGTAATTAGTATACCCTCTATATTACTTCTTCTAATAGTACTAGGCCTAGGTTTACTAGTAATAAGAGCTAGGGCCTCTTTTAAGTATAGCTTAATAACTATTAATTAAAAATTAGCTAGGCTATATAATATATTTAAAGTATATATCTCCTTATATATAATAATAAGCCTATATAGCCCCTACTAGCTACTTTTCTCTTAAAATATAAATACCTTTAATTATAAAAAAAGGCTTTTAATATAACTAGTAATTAGGCTATTTCTTATTCTAAAGGTATCTTTTACTTACCTTTTAGTTAGGAGTTTTTTAACTTTATTAATAACTTTCTAGATAGCTTTAGTATAATAGGAGATAGATATATTAGGTAAAGAGGTATTAGTTAATTAGAGGTATACTCTAAATACTAGTAGAGTTAGTATAATATTATTAGGTCTAGTGGTATTATTAATAGCTTTAATAGTTACTTATAATTTCTAGTTAGATATTATATTATTACTTATTTCCTTATTAAGGATTTTATAGGTATAGTAAAGGACTCTATAGTACTTTTTTATTTTACTAATAATATTATAAGCTTTAATAAGGGCTTTATAAGTCTAGATATTTAAGGACTTTATATATTCCCTAAATTTAGTAAAAGTGAAGTTCTTACTAGTATTATATATAATATAGTCTAGTAAACTAATATATATATCTATCTAGTATTCTTTAATTATATTAAATATATCTTAAGCCTTCTAGCTAGTTAGTACTAGGAATTAGGTAGCTTAGAACACTATAGTAGAATTAACTATATAAAGTATTAGGTGTCCTTAGATATAGAAGATATCTATAATTATCTTAAAGTTAAACTTAGGGTTATCTTTAAGGGTAAATTTAAATTAGCTAGGTATTTATATATTTATCTAGTAGTAATAGTATAGTTTATTAATCTTCCTAATAAATTTAGGATTAAATTCCTTATTAGTATACTTTAGAATTTAGCTTAGTTAATTAATAGAGGGGTATTTAAATTATTAATATAGCTAGTAAAGCTAGGTTTTAGAGAGTATAAAAGCTATACTTTTAGTAGTATTAATTTACTACTAAGGGTAGCCCTATTACTTTATAACTAGAATCTATTTATTACCTTAGATTAATAGGTTATCTAGGTTATTAAATTTAACCCTTATCTTATCTATATTAGTTAATAAGAATAGAAAAGGCATTAGTATTAATAGAATTCTAAAGTTAATTATTCCTAGGCTTATTAGTATATAAACTCTACCTTTTAATATAATAAAGCTAGCGCTAAATTTAATAATTAATATAGGGGTATCCTTAATCTTAAGATATAATATTATTCTTAGTAGTACCTTAACCTATAGTATACCTACTATTAAATTACCTAAGGCACCTATATCTAGTAGAATCCCTTAAAAGCTCTACTTATAATATCTTAATATTAATATATAGATATTACTATATTCTAGAGTTATTCCTAGGTCTAGTATAGGTATAATAGTAGTATAGTAACTATAGTCACTAGGTTAGCTTAGTTAGTTAGCTAATAAAGTATAGTAAGTAGTAGAATTAGTAAGTATAGCTATAACTTCACCTAGGGTAAGTATATTAGCTATAAGGAAGTTATTAGTAATAGTTATTAATAAGGTAAAGAAATTCTTACTAAGTTTATCTTTACTATTATAATTATTATTATTAAAGAAGTTAGTAATATATATCTACTCTAGTAGCTTATCTACCTTATTAGGGTACTTATTACCTTTAAATTTAGTTAGGAATAACTAGAACCTCTTCTCTATTAGTAGCGACCTATAATTCTTCTTTTTAAACCACATATTATAGGATATAGTATACTTAAAGTTAGAGTGCCTTATTAACTAGTAGCTAGTTTTACTATATATATAACACTTCTTAGTATACCCTCTAAATTAGCTAGAATTACCTAGGGTATTATTATAGGTGTTTAGAGCTTATTAGTATTAATTATTATAAGTAAGGTAATAGCTATTATTATTAACTAGATAATTATAGTATTTTTAATTAGTAATAAAGGCGGCTTAATAATTAGTAGCCTTCTTCCTCTTATATAAATTAGCTACCTACCTAAGCTTAGTAGTAAGGCTATTAAACATTAGGTCTAGCTTTATTAATACTATAGTATAAGCCTTAATATTAATAATAGCGCTATAAAGAGCCTCTCTTTTCTTATTATTACTATTACCTCTTTCCTAATTAAGGCTATAGTATAGTTTCTAAATTTAGTTAATAATATAGTTAATATATTTAGTTATAGGCTTACTAGGGCTCTTATTAATAGTTTTCTAAAGGCTAAGGGTATATTACTTAGTATAGTATCCCTTTATTATAATTAGTGACTTAAAGTACTACTTAAGGTATAATATAAGACTATTATAATCTAGCCTAAGGTAAAATAACTATATTATATAATACTTAGAGGTAGCACTAATTAGTATAATAAGTAATACCTTTCCTTATATTACTTCTAATACTTTAAGGTAGTTATATTTATTATAGAAGATATTAAGTTTAATATAAATAAATTTATCCTTTTTACTAGAGTATTTCTTATAGTCTAAGTAACTCTTTACTAATTACTTAAGCTTATAAGAGATATTAATAATTTATAGTTAGCTACTAGTATCTTAGCCTTAGCTTTAACCTATCTCTAGTTAGTGTATATTATTATTAGCCCTAAAGGTAGCTACTCTAGTAACTATAGCCTCTATTACTCTTCTCTTAAGAATAACTTAAGGTGGCTAATTATTATCTTATTCTAGTATCTCTTTCTTCTTATATAGATTATTAAGTGCCTTTATAATTAGGTATCTTAGCTACTTAACTATATAGACACTATATTTATATAGCTAGTTATAGAAGCTATAAATAATAAGTAGGTTCCTCTTAGTAAAAGTTATTATTATCTAGAGGGTAAAGTCTTTAATAATATATATAAAGATCTCTCTTAGGTTATTATTATTATTTATATAGATAAAGTTAATAATAGTATTATTAATTTAAGTAATAATAGTAGTAGGTATATTAATTATTAATAATTTTATATCTTTTTAATTACTTAAGATAAATTTTATATATTTAGTAATAGTTCTTAGATATATAGGGGCCCCCTTATTATCTATATTCTTATTACCTTATTATAATAAAGATATTATATTAATAAATAAATTTAATAATTTTAATTTCTTATAATAGAATAAGATAATTAAATCTCTTAGGAATTAGTAACTTAATAGCTACTAGATCTTTCTTAGGAAGAGGTTATATTTAAGAAAACTCTATAGGGGAGTAGTGTGTTTATAGCTAGACTTATTAAATTAGCTTATTTAATAGTATAATGTTTTTATATTAAAATAAAAAGCTTATCTCTTCTTAATAATTCCTAATTATCTATAGTTTTATAACCACTAATTAGTATTAGTATTATAAGGGGTTATATAGTATAATATATAGGGTTCTTAGTGTTTATATTCTTACTTGCTTAGGGCCACATTTACCCTATTAAGAGTTATAGGTCTATGCTATAATTTATAGGTCATTTGACGATACGAGCTAATAAGAGCGCTGCATTTAGTGGCTGCAGCCGGTGGCTGCAATAAATAACATTTTTTATATAGCTAGCTTTATAGTTATATAACTAGTATTAAAATTATAGCCCTTTTAGGCTTAGTACTAAGAAGTTACAAAAGTGTAGTTTATATATAAAACCGGGGTAGGCGACTCGCTTATTCAGGCGACTCGCTTATCAACCACGTTACTTATATTAATATATAATTTTCCCTTACTTTATATTTTTCTTCTTCTTTTTTTTAATTATCTTCTCTTAAAATCCTAATTATAACTATCTTTATTAGCTAAAGTTAAAAAAAAGAAAACTTTTATATATTATTAAGTTCTTTTTTATTTTATTATTATTATATTCTTAAAAGAATATAAATATTACTTTAGTATTTTATTTTTATTTTATTATTCTTTTATTTTATTATTCTTTATATCTTTACTATTATTTCTTTTATATATTATTAAAGAATATATCTTATTAAAAAAGTATTTAGAAGAAGTTTTTATTAAAATAAGTTAAGTTATTATAGTTTTTATAAAGAAAAAAAGAAAAGATCTAGGCTACTATTTCCCTAAAGAAAGATAATATATTAAGACTCTTATCTTTAAATATTATATATATATATTACTTATCTTTTACTTATAAGAAGACTAGTTAGAATTTAAGTTATATTTAATAAATAAGGTAGATTAAGACTTCTTTAAATAAGAAATTTAAGAAAAGTTTAAGCTTCTTAAAAGTTTTCTTAATATTTTACTAACTAACTAGTTATAATATATTTTTATATATTTTTAACTTTATAATACTCTAGTAAAAGAGAAATAAGTAAAAAATACTAGACTATTAAGTGCTTTAAAGATTATTATTTAAGAGCTTAAATATTCTACTATTATTATTACTAATAAGTTTATAATTTAAAGTTTTTTTTATTTAAAGGTTTATAAGATAAATAAAATATATAATAATATTAAGCCTAAGTAAGAATTTATATAATATAAAGTCTTATTCTTTTATTTCTTAAGTAAAAATATAATAAAAGTAAAAGGGATATTTAGATATTAATTCTAGGTATTCTTAGTTAATTTCTTTACCTTAGTAAGTTTTAGTAATAAAAAACACTAGGTAGTTATAGTATTTAATAAGAAAGCTATTATCCTCTAGTTTCTTAATATAGTCCTAGGTAGTTAACTAGTAAAAATAAAAGCTATTATACTTACTATAATAGTAGGGTAGTAAGCTAGGTAAAGAGATAGGATAAAGATAGGAGATAAGAATAAGTATATTCTAAAAAGAACTAAGACTAAAGCTTAATAAGTTTTTATCTCTCTAGTATTATCTTCTATTATATATTACCTCTTAGACTAAGGTTATAACTTAACCTTAGTTCTTCTTTAATTCTTTATTAAGTTCAAGTTAAGTCTTCTTAAGCCTTTACTCCTATTATAAATAAAGCTTACTCCTTAGTTAATAAGTTATCTTTATAATTATAAATGATTATTAAGTTATAATTAACTTACTAGCTAACCTAACCTTAGGTAACATGGTTAATAAGCGAGTCACGTAGATAAGTAAGTCACACACTCCACCTAGTTTTTACTATCACCTACCTTTATATTATAATCACTTAATAACCTTTAAATAGAAAACACTTTAAAAGAGTTAAGGATTACTCTTACCCTTTAAGCTCTTAAAAAAGACCCTAAACTAAGTATTAAAAAGGCTATAATAATCTATAATATATCCCTAATAATAATATATAACTAATATAATAGTTAAATTAATTAATATAATTTTATACCTAATTTAAAGAAACTTACTAATTTAGAAGAAGAGGCTATAGTAAAATATATTTTATAGCTAGACTTATAAGGATTTCCCCCTTAGTATACTAATATAGAAAATATAGTAAACTAACTACTTATTAAATATAGTAGTAGATGTGTTAGAGTATACTAGGTAAAAAACCTTATATAGTAATAACTAGAGCTTATTATATATTTTTAATAAAGATATAATTACTAAAGAGCTAAATATAAAGATCTAACTATAATTTATAGCTAGTTTATACTC